>JAJJWW010004349.1:0-40651 GCA_023531295.1 Papaver armeniacum
TTTGGAGCAACAAATGTATTTTGAGCAAGTGCTTAATATGAGGAGCTAAACCCATTCCGAGGCGTATAGAGGAAGCTATTTTTCCAACAACAAGTGGTATATTTCTTATTTATCTATTTATTGCAATTATTTTTATGATTATTTTGCCTTGATCGATAATTGTTTGAATGATTTTTGTTAAACAATTGTGATTTCTTTTGATAGAGCATACTTGGACCTAGGTTTTTGATGTTATATGCTTTGGATTTACACTTGTTATTTTGAGAATCTACTTGTTGCAATAGTTTAGAATCAAATTGAATGAGAAAATTGCATGAATATAAATATTGGGATTAAATCACTTTGAACTTGGAAAATAGTGGAATCTTAGCCTCAGTGTCTTTTAATATTGAGAACATCTTTGTGTGAGTTTGTATTAATTTAGTGAGTTTTCTAGTTTAGTTTTGAATTTAAGTCTAAAAAAATCCTTCACAAGTCTGAGAGGAACGACATCTTTCTTACCACTCTACAACAACTTTCAAAATCACATCACGCGGGCTAGGTTGGCATGCCGTGGGCATGGCATGCCTTGGCGTGGTGGTGTCAGCTGGGCACGGCGAGGTGCGGGCGGCATGGCTTGGCATGCCTTGGGCGCTGCAGCTTTGAGCACATAGGTGCGGCTGGCATGCCTTGGCGCTGGTGCCGGCACCTGACAAGGAGGTGCGGCCGGCATGGCCATGGCGCGGTGGTGTTGCTTGGCACGTAGTAGTGCGACCGGGCATGGCCGGCATGCCTTGGCGCGTAGCATGAGAATTTTAGGGTTTTGTACAGGTGATGTCAATCAATGTTGGGGTTCCCGCGTGGAACATGATACATAGAAAGAAAAAGGTACCCGGTAATTCTTATGTAAGCATGCAAAAAGTTGATTGATAAATGTGTTAATGGTCAATAAATGCGCTAGAGGTCATGGTGACGTCATGCCGTGTGCATAGTTTTACGATTTTAACCCTAAGCTAAAAACCACCATCAACAACAAGGCACGCGAGAGTCTCGATGGGCTAGTCATATTTTTTGGAAGTTGCGTATAAGTTTGGAGAGTATATTGTATCGGATTTGTTTCTATCGAAGTTGGAGGCTGGGATAAGCATCAAAGACATAAATAGAGAAAGAAGAGGAGAGTTTTACGTAACTTGGCCGTGGGGAGAACTGGAGAAGAAATAAGATATCGTAGATATTCTTGGAATTTAATCGGTGCTGTGGTGTATAAAAAGAAGCTACGGGACTTAGAGAAGTGAGTCGTGAGTTTGGGGTAGGTTTAGAGCAACGTAAATATTCGCAGAGCGATTCAACGATTAGAGGCAGAGAAGAGGAAGAAGAAGAGTTGCAGACGACATATCGAAGTGTCGTTCTAAAGAACCCTAATTCAAGAACATTAAGCCGCACATAATAGTCGCGGTGATGTCTTATATTCAAACAGCTTCCGCAAATGTCCAACAGCCACACATATCTTCAGTTAGCCACACCTTCTGTAACGCGTTGAACTCGTAACACCATCACAACGTTGCAGATTCGCTGAGTCATATAATCTCTTCAATAAAAACACCTTTTGAGCCATGGGTTATTATTTTTTGCGTGTTTTTGATATGAGGAGCTAAACCCCGACACTGGGACGACGGAGGAAGCTATATTTCATGCATGTGGTAATTATATTTAATTCTTTCATGACTTTTTGCATGGATTATTAATTGTTTTATGGTTTTTATTGAATGGTTGTGATTTCAATTGATGTGGGTTATACTTAGGTTAAGTATTTTGATATCCCATGCTTTAGATATACAATGCTTCTTTTCAAAAATCTACCTTGGAAAAGAATGAGAGTCAATATATTTGAGCTATAATTGTTTTTGGAATAAATATATGAATCGATGAATGAGTTTATGGTGGAATCCCGGAATCCCGCACCTCTCGATATCGTGACAACCTTTTGTATATATTTTCTTTGTTTTTAGTGTTTTCTATTTTTAAGTATGAAATCGAATCTCACCAAGTCCGAGTTGAACTAACTTTTCTTACCACTTTAAAAACAACATCAACCGGGTTCAATGTTCTTTCTTGGCTCAAAATTCTTCTTCAACCTTGGGCCAATTTAGCTATTCTATTACCGGCAGATCGAGCCTTGATCTTGAGACGCTTATATTACTTTGGGGAATCTTCTCTCGAATGTTTCTTAGGGCTAGTAACCCTTGGTATTGGTGATAAACTTATCAAGCTTACTCCACCACGTGTAGATCCTTTGAATAATCTTCTATGTTACCCCTTTGAATGTTACTTTATATATTTTGTTGTGAGTTTATGCCGGACGATGTGGTTATGCACTTGAAGCTTTCTACGCACTTTTTACAAGAAGCATGTACAAGCGTGGAATTTTCTATCACTTTACATTGATGTAAATATTTTTATCCGTTGACTTGCGCTTTACCGTAAGTCCCCGTGGAGGTGGCCGAGGCAGTTTCTCTCCACCGACTTGTGGTTTGTTCCAAGTCCCCAGCGCTCCTTAATGTTGATGGTGGTTTTTAACTTAGGGGTAAATCGTAAAACCCTATTCGGAAATCGACGTCACGGGACAAACGCATTTATTTAACTCTTTACTTTGTCTCAAGGAGAAAATTATCGTGGTACCTTTTTTTTAATGCTAATTAGGGTTTCGACAAGCCAAAACCCTATTCTCACACCGCACGTGCCAATGGCTCATCATGCCGCCCACATCCTACCGCCAAGGCATGCCAACCATGCTATCCGCACCCTGTGCCAATGTCTCATCATGCCAGCCACATCCTACCACGCCAAGGCATGCCAACCATGCTAGCCGCACCCTCGTGCCAATGGCAAATCATGCCAGCCACACCTACCGCGCCAAGGCATGCCAACCATGCTAGCCGCACCCATGTGCCAATGGAAAACCATGCTGCCACACCTACCGCGCCAAGGCATGCCAACCATGCTAGCCGCACCCCTGTGCCAATGGAAAACCATGCCAGCCCACACCTACCAAACCCTTGGCCCCACATGCCAAGCCAAACCGCACCTTGCCTTGGCCCTAGCCATGCTAGCCGCACCATGCAGCCCATGGCATGCCAAGACCTTGTGCCATGCCGCAAGCCAAACCATTGCCAAACCCTTGCCCCACATGCCAAGCCAAACCGCATCTTGCCTTGGCCCTAGCCATGCTAGTCGCGCCATTTGCCAACGACATGCCAAACCCTTGGACCCACCATGCCAAGCCAAACCGCAACTTGCCTTGGCCTTAGCCGTGCTAGCCGCGCCATGTGCCAACGACATGCCAAGCCGCCTGTCCCACCATGCCAAGCCAAACCGCACCTTGCCTTGGCCCTAGCCATACTAGCCGTAGGTACCATGTGCCAATCTAAGGAGCAAACCCTTGGCCCCACCATGCCAAACACACCTAGCCGCGCCACCATGCTGGCCTTCCCTACGCGGCTACCAAAAACGAAGGCGTGCGACGATCCACGATCCCCCTTCAATCCCAGGAGCAAATCCTAGCCATCCAAGGTTACCAGACGACGCATGGTAACCTTTGGCCCGAAACCTAAGTTTGGCCACGCCCAAACCATGCCATGAGCATGCCAACCTATCCGCGCCACCATGCCGGCCTTCCCTACGTGGCTACCAAAAACGAAGGCGTGCGACGATCAAAGACCCACTTCAATCCAATGAGAAAATCCTAGCCATCCAAGGTTACAGACGACGCATGGTAACCTTTTTGGCCCATAAACCTAAGTTTGGGCCCAACCATGCCATGCCAACGGCATGCCAACCTAAGGCTACCAAAAACGGAAATGTCACCACGGTCCCCTTCAATCCGTGCCTTCCACTACGCTTCCTATGCCCAAAACGAAAGCGTGCAACGATCAACGGCTATCTTTCCTCTTAAAATGCAAAATCTCGACCGAGATGAAGGTCACCAAGCTAGCAAGTCTCCAAAGGCGACTTGCCAGGCAACAACAACATGCTACATGTTTTCCACAAAAACATTCGAGACATCAACACATATCACAAATCGGGGATCCTCTTTGGGTATTGGTTTGGCGGTTTACAACGTGCGGCGTACACTACGCCCGTCATAAGGAAGTGTCATAAGGATGAGGAGGTTAGTAAATACAGGAGTTAATGGTGAAATGTTCTTTTTATGGAATATCAATTCCATGCGTTTTTTATGGAACATCAATTCCATGCGTTAACGGTTTTATGGAACATCAATTCCATGCGTTAACGTTACCACCTCCTCCCATTTATTCACCCATTTTTCCATTCCTTAATGAGACCAGAGTACGTTTCACTTCGACTTGTATAAATAGGTCTTACCTATTTCTACCGAACAACAAGTTCAGTCAGGAGCATACACCACTCAGAAAATATTTTGCTAACTTTCCCATCTGCTAGCTTCCTACTTTTCGATACAAGTCGTAACACAACTACTCTTCCCGTAATCAACTATTCTGGTCTCATCACTTTCCTTGCTTCCCTCCCCAAAACCAACCCATTCTCCTCCACTTTGTGACCGAAGCAAGTCCTGGAACGGCCATTTCTTGGTTTAGGCCGGACTTGTACAGATTGATCTCTCGAATCTAAAGTACTCCCTTGCAAAAGTAGTACATTGTTTAGGGTTTAAATTCGTTTCTCAACCACACACCCGAAATTACCGAAATCAGATAAACCATTTTCACCCACAAACAATTGGCGACCACAGTGGAGGTTGATCTTTCGGTTACAATGTTAATTTTCAACCATCGATCTCATGCTTCGAAGACATCAAGATGGTAGAAGGTGCAATCCGCTCATGGATCGACGACTCGGCTACTAAGAAACCCGATTATAGTCATGACATGACAAGGGATGAATGGGGACTTCCCATAGGGTAGAAACAAACGATCCCCCCGAGAATCAACGACTTGGTTATCGATAACTCAAGAACGACCGGGGGACTTTCCACAATCACGGCGGTGCTTCCCATAAAACTCGGTTTACACCCGGAAGGTTTCCATTTCATCGGGAGACCAAAAACCAAGTAAGTCCTACCTAGACAAGATACGTGGTTTGCTTTTTTGAGTTTTCACGGGAATGATAAAACCAATAGCCATGTTATGTTTCATCCCATGTCATCTACCAAACGCATAGTTCCATGGTTTTCTGGGATGCCTGTAACACTTTCAATCATAACCAAAAACAACCTCATCCTAAAACGGTTCATCCCGAATAATAATCCAAAACCTCATATCTAACACTTGTCTATCAACCCAAAAAATCCAGAAAATCAAAACCATGAACTAGGCGTTTCATTTGCCTTTCAACAAAAAAAAAAATAAAAAAAAAAAAACCTAAAAATAAGAAGTTCAGAAGACAGAAATGCATTCAAGGAAAGTTTTTCAACAATGGCTTACTCTTCTTAGCAAGAGCCTCCTTCGTGCTTTGAAGAGCCGCCCTTTTCAACTTCAACTTCTTGGACAATTTTTCGATTTCCGCTTCCTGCTTCTTCACCATATCCGTTGTATGACCTTCGAATGTTTCTGTTTTAAACTTCTCGACCTCAGAGAAACCTTCAACGAACCAAAGAACGTTGAATTCAAAGTTTACACACATGTCACGATGGAACCTCCATGTCATCAATCGAGATTACATCCTCAGAAACAATATGACCCAGTCACGTTGCACATGTCGTCAATCAAAGACAAAGCTTCCTCCACCCGCTTACCAGACGCGCTGCTACCAGACGCGCTTACCACACGCGCTTTCCAGACGCGCTTACCAGACGACGCAGATGACAGACGCGCGCTTACCAGACGCGCATGCAAGACGACGACGCTGCTGGGACCGGACATCGCTACCGGACGCTGCATGCCGACAGCGATGCCGGACGCGCATACCGTGACGCCGCATACCAGACGCGCATGCCAGACGCGCTTACCAGACGCGCATGCCAGACGCGCTTACCAGACGCGCATGCCAGAGACGACGCTCTTTCACATGCAATACGCTACAGACGCCAATGCTAGATGCCGTGACGCTGCGATGCCACGCTTACCAAACACGCACGCGCATTACCAGAGACACGCATGCACAGGCACACATGCCACACGCGCATGCCAGCCACAATACCACACCATGCGCTAATGGCTTGCATCCTTCCAGCGCTAACATCTTGCGCCCTTCCAGCACCATCTTCTCCGCTCCACAACCAGCCAAAGCAGCGCCATCCTCACCCTTCGAAACAACGCCATGGCTCCAGCACTCCGTGATCAAAACCGTGCCATCTCTGCGCGATACACTTATGATCACCAGAACCAGAGCCGCTTCCGCCACCCCAACGTTTCTTCAAGCATGATAGCTCCAACCGTCACCAGAGACGCTACTCCACCATCAGGGCAAGATACTTTGGAAGAGATGGAAGAAGCCGACCTCCTTTACCACTGTTGATTTGATGAAAAGACAAAAAAGGCACTTGACAGACGCGCGTTTATAGATGAAGAGGCTCGCGTTGCTCTTGAACGCCCAAAGGAAGGGAATCAAAGCAATCCAATTTCATCACACGTAAAGATCGGGAACGACTTCTCCAAAATCGAGGCAAAGTTATGTGAGATTCTATATTTCTCCAAGGCGTAGCGTCAAGACATATTTGCATCCTCAACCGCACCGCATCGGAGAAGCAACTGCTTCATCCAGGGGAAGCCGTTCCCAAACCTCAACCTCTCCGGAAAGCACGATCGATAGATGGAACCGGGGACTCCTAACCAATGTATTGTAACCGTCAAGGCTCTCGAGAGTTTCAAGGCGTCATTTTGACGTTCTCTCCATAAGTGGCTCCACTTCAACGTTCTCCCAGCTGCTCCGCTTCAACGTTTTCAAACCGCTCTACTTCAACGTTCGCTCCAAGCAGCTCCGCCTCGCGTTATCTCCATAAAGCTGCAACATTTGGTCCTTAAGTTCAACGTCCTTCCAAGAGCCGAAGCCGCTTCAACACCACTCCTTCTTGCAAAGGGTCGTGCCACCACACTCCCCACGTCAAGGATCATGATCGCAACCATCCAATCTTCGTAGTCATGGCCACCTTTTGATCCATCCCGCCAAAACTCGTGACCATGGACAGTTTGCTCGCTTACGCATCCAGCCAACCCTTTTACTTCCATGGATGCCCATACGATTCTAGCCAACCTACTTTGTTCCCACGACAATGTAGTCTCTTCTGATTACATCTGCTACCAAGAACTGTTGTCGCTCATTTTTTGATACCATAGCTTCACCGCAACAGAATCACTACGAAGGTAACCCGTACTCCTCCATATTTTAGTTTCACGTGGAAGAAGTAACAAAATCACCAATATTTAACGCACGATGGTGATATATTTATTATGGTCAACTCACCGACCATACAAGATGGAAATATGTAAACCATACTTGGGGACTGGGGATCTACACGAAATCCTTTCACTGTCAGAGCTCAGAAGACACGATCAACCATCAGGTCATGACCAGAAAAGCTAAAAATGTACAGGAAGTGCCTTATTCAATTACTCATGAGCTCTGAAGGGAATTGAAGATCGAACAACATATTCTAATGGAAGATTGAAGTCTTTCAAATAAGAATTTTATTCAAAGATGTGAAACCGCAAGCGGGATGCTAATTGGAGAAACCCTAACTTCGCCATGAATACCAAGAAGATAACAATAAGTATGCAAAAGCACCAAGACGTCTATACAACAAAGAAAAAACAGCAAAGAGGGGAAACTGGTCATAGAAAGCGGATGCGCGAGTTGCCAACGCCTCTATCAGAGCTTCTTCAAGCACCTTCCCCAGCAATCTCTCGGGCAGCAAAGTTTCCATCCGAAAGCATAACACTATCGAAATTTGGATAAGGAAAGGATTTCCTATTTTGGCTAAGTAAGGAGGAAAGGCAATCGGTCCCGCGAAGACAAGCCACCACCGTGTAAACAGTCCGCACCTTTGCTTCGCCAACGCCATGCTTGGGAAACGCTTTGTCAAGAAGCCCACGCCCATTCCAAGCCAAATCAGTGCTAATGGGTCCCTTTCATGCCAAGTCTATGCTAGTAGCTCCGCCTCGCGTTCCAAAAGCCTAGCCCTGAAGACTCACAACCATACTGTGGATTTACGCAAAGCCGCAAGGCGTAAGGATCATGGGATTCTACTTATCTCTCGGAAAAAGGAGGTACGATCGTTGCTAGGAGATTCCATCACAATACCAAACCAGAGGAGGAACGAGCTTTACCCTACCTTCACCAACGAACAACTGGAAAGAGGAAGATGATACAATTTCACCAAAGAATATATGTATTGCACAAACCCTAAAATGGGGAAAGGAGAAGTAACGCTCTCTTATGGGTGTAACGCCCGCATTTTTGAATAAGGAAAGAATTCAAATGTTAAAGCCGTGCATGAAGAAAGGCAATCGGTCCCACAAGAGCAAGCCTTGCCACTCCCAAGACATCCGCGCTTTCCTTGCCAGTGCTAGTCTTGCCAGCGCTCCACGTTCAGTTTTTGCAACAATCCGCGCCTTTCATGCTAATGCGCCAACACCAACAACTCGCCGAGCTGTGGTCATGATGTTCCCTAACCAAGCCAAGATGATGCATAGCTAGACTAAGCCGACGATCTTCATCTCACCGCTTCACGGTCTACACCACAAATAGAATCTATGCAAGGCTTCCAAACACGGGGATCATGAACTCTCCTTACCTCTCGAAAAAGTCGTCACCTTCCCACGAAACTGAAGCAAGTTGTTGTCTTCCCGAAGCCAACGCTCACACCATGCCAGGCCAACGGATCAGCGCCCGCGCCAAATTTATGCTAGCGGCTCCCATTTCAAAGACGATCCAGTGCTAACGGCTCCTTTCCAAGCCGCACGATACCTGCGTCTCCCATTCCAAGCCGATCTAGTGCTAACGGCTCCAAGTCCAAGCCGACCCGGTGCTAGAAGATTCTTTTCACACCAAATCTCGCACTAGTGGCCTGTTCCATCCCCAACCTGCAAGTACCACGAGCAGAATTTACGCAAAGCCGCCAAATACGAGGATCACGATTCTCCTTACTTCCCGAAAAGGTTAGACGGATCTTCCCGACCATCTTGCATGATTTACGTTTCGATTCTGTCGTCCTTTGGTCACCATCTTATGCTTACTTCGCAACAACGCCCGTTCCGAGCTAAGCAAGGGACTTAATGTTGATGGTGGTTTTTAACTTAGAGGTAAAATCGAAAAACCCTAGTCGACAGTGACGCATAACTTGGACTTAAACACATTTATTGAACCCTTTAATTTTTCTCATGAAAATTACCATGGTACCTTTTTTTTAAATGCTAATTAGGTTTCGACAAGCCAAAACCCTAATTCTCACACCGCACGAGCCAATGGCTCATCATGCCGCCCACATCCTACCGCGCCAAGGCATGCCAACCATGCTAGCCGCATCTCCCCGTGCCAATGGCTCATCATGCCATCCACATCCTAGCCACGCCAAGGCATGCCAACCATGCTAGCCGCACCCCCGTGCCAATCTGCAATATGACAAATCATGCCAGCCACACCTACCACGCCAAGGCATGCCAACCATGCTAGCCGCACCCCTGTGCCAATGGCAAACCATGCCAGCCACACCTACCGCGCCAAGGCATGCCAACCATGCTAGCCGCACCCCTGTGCCAATGGCAAACCATGCCAGCCACACCTACCAAGGCAACCCATGCTGGCCCACACATGCCATTGCCAAACCGTGCACCTTGCCTTGGCCCTATCCATGCTAGCCGCATCTTGTGCCGCCCATGGCATGAAAATCCCTTGGCAAAGCCATGCCAAGCCAAACCATTCACGCCAAACCCTTGGCCCCACATGCCAAGCCAAACCGCACCTTCCTTGGCCCTAGCCATGCTAGCCGCGCCATATTCCAGCGGCATGCCAAACCATTGGCCCCACCATGCCAAGCCAAACCGCACCTTGCCTTGGACCTAGCCATGCTAGCCACACCATGTGCCAACGGCATGCCAAACCCTTGGCCCCACCATGCCAAGACAAACCGGACATTGCCTCGGCCCTAGCCATGCTAGCCGCGCCATGTGCCAACGTCATGCCAAACCCTTGGCCCCATCATGCCAAGCCAAACCGCACCTTGCCTTGGCCCTAGCCATGCTAGCAAGCGCACCATGTGCCAAACATGCCTTTTGGCCCCACATGCCAAACACACCTAGCCGCGCCACCATCTGGCCTTCCCATGCATACCAAAAAGCGAAGGCGTGCGATGATCAACGGTCCCTCTTCTCAATCCCAGGAGCAAATCCTAGCCATCCAAGGTTACTGGGCACGACGCATGGTAACCTTTGGCTCGAAAAACCTAAGTTTGGCCACGCCAAACCATGCCATGCCAATGGCATGCCAACCTAGCCGATCCACCATGCTCGCCTTCACTATGCGGCTACCAAAAAGAAGGCGTGCGACGATCCACGGTCCCCCTTCAATCCTATGAGCAAATCCTAGACATCCAAGGTTACCGTACGACGCATGGTAACCTTTGGCCCATAAACCTAAGTTTGGACACGCCAAACCATGCCATGCCAACGGCATGCCGCGCCACCATGCTGGCCTTCTCTACGCGGCTACCAAAAACGAAGGCGCGCGATGATCAACGGTCCCCCTTCAATCACAGGAGAAAATCCTAGCCATCCAAGGTTACCGTGACGATGCATGGTAACCTTTGGATCCCGAAAACCTAAGTTTGGCCACGCCAAACCATGCCATGCCAAACCATGCCATGCCAACGGCATGCCAACCTATGCATACCGGCCTTCCCTACGCGGCCACCAAAACGTGCAACGATCAACGGCTATCTTTCCTCTTGAGATGCAAAATCTCGACCGTCGAAGGTCACCAAGCTAGCAAGTTCTCCCAAGTGCGACTTGCCGTGCAACAACAACATGCTACATGTTTTCCAAAAAACATTCGAGATATCAACACATATCACAAACTGGGGGATCCTCTTTGGGTATTGGTTTGGCGGTTCTATCGTGCAACGTACACTACGCCCGTCATAAGGAAGTGTCATAAGGATGAGGCGGTTAGTAAATACAGGAGTTAATGGTGAAATGTTCTTTTTAGGGAATATCAATTCCATGCGTTAATGGTTTTATGGAACATCAATTCCATGCGTTAATGGGTTTTATGGAACATCAATTCCATGCGTTATCGTTACCACCTCCTCCCATTTATTCACCCATTTTTCCATTCCTTAATGAGACTAGAGTACGTTTCACTTCGACTTGTATAAATAGGTCTTACCTATTTCCACCGAACAACCAGTTCAGTCAGGAGCATACACCACTCAGAAAATGTTTGCTAGCTTTTCATACGTTAGCTTCCCACTTTTTAATACAAGTCGTAACACAACTACTCTCCCAGAATCAACTATTCTGGTCTCATCATTTTCCTTGCTTCCCTCCCCAAAACCAACCCATTCTCTTCCACTTTGTGACCGAAGCAAGTCTGGAACGACCACTTCTTGGTTTAGGCCAGGACTTGCATGCATTGATCTCTCGAATCTAAAGTACTCCTTGCGATATTGTTTAGGGTTTAAATTTGTTTCTCAACCACACACCCGAAATTACCGAAATCAGCAGAAACCATTTTCACCCACAAACACTTAGATAACTCCTTTTCATTTTACTTGTGGTTTACCGCAAGTCCGGCCCCTATATGGTGTTCAGGGCGCCTTTGAAGTTTATGATATCCGCGTTGTCCTTACGACTTGTCAGCGTTGTTGTTTCTAACATGTATGCTCTTACTCCAGACATCTTTCTTATTATCCCAAGCATATTACAATGTTGCTTATTACTTTATTTGTTGCTTGTATGGTATAGTGATCCCATGTACTAGCTATTACTTAGTCCATTCGGTGTAGCGGCGTACCATTACTTAACTAGGCAGTAAATCTTCAAGACGGTATTCCTATGTTACAAAGCGCTTCATCATTTGTTAGAAGCTAGGTAGCCTTGCTCATCTTTCACGCCTGAAATGGTATCAAATCTTCCACTCTCACAACTTCGTCTACAAGCGAACGTGATCTCGCTAGTGGGATACATGGTGGCAATTGTCTAGCAATGGGGTTGTGCCAAAAACATGTGATCGGCATTCTCACAATTTTTTTTTTCAATTTTTTTTTTTAAGGAAGTCAGTATTTGATGGTTGTCATTATAAGTAGCTCTTAGGTGCTTTGCGTGTCGCGTTTGAGCATTTTATAGATGAAAATAAGCGTTGGCGGCTCCTTTTGGTGGACGCCGATAAGGTGTTGCATGGGGCGATCGAGAGTTTCACGCTTTTGCGCCTTCAACTTAGAGTGGAAGGGTTTCTATCCGCTTTTGTCAAAGGCTTGAGAGCCTCTCTGGTCGAGGGTTTCTCCTCTTTCTCTCAGCACAAGAGCCGCTTCTTCTCTCGGCTTAAGAGCCACTTTTTTTTTTTTATTTTGATTTATCAAAGGCTTAAGAGGCGCTTTTGGAGTTGGAGGGTTTCTACCCTCTGTCTATCTTTTTTGTCAAAGGCTTAAGAGCCGATATCATGGCGTAAGAGCCGCTTTGAAGGTCTTTAAGATCCGCCTCTTCTTTTTTACCGAGGGCGTAAGAGGCACTTTTGGAGTTGGAGGGTTTCTACCCCATTTTTTTTATCAAGGGCTTGAGAGCCGCTTTATTCTTCTTTCTTTATTTTATCAAAGGCTTGAGAGACACTTTCTTCTTCTTTATTTATTTTATCAAGGGCTGGAGAGCCGCTTTTGGAGTTGGAGGGTTCTACCCTCTTTTCTTTTTTATCAAGGCTTAAGATCCGCTTATTTTTCTCTCGTTTTTATCAAAAGCTTAAGAGTCGGTTTTGAGAGATGAAGGGTTTGTACCCTCTTTATATGGGTTTTCACCCTCTCTTTTTGGTCAAAGGCTTGAGATCCGCTTTCATCTCTTCCTTTTTTCCTTTTTTTTTTTTTTTAGGCTGAAGGAGATGACGCTAGAGGCGCGTCTGTGGGAACAAAAGTGTTCCCTCTTTTTACAACTTGCCTTGAGAGGCATAAGGAATTGGCGCTAGGGGTGCGTCTGTGGGAACAAGGGCGTTCTCTCCCTCTTGAGTGCATGGCGTTAGAGGCGCGCTTATGGAAAAAAAAAAGTGTTCATTTCCCCTCTGTTCTTATTTTATGATTAGCCTCGAGAGGCTGAAGAGATGGCGCTATAGGCACTTCTATGGGAGCAAAAAGTGTTCCTCACCTAAAAAGTGTTCCTCACCTTTTTTTTTTTTTTTTATGATGTGCCTGGAGAGGCTACGAAGGGTTTCTACCCTTTCTCTTTTTGTCAAAGGCTCGAGAGATGCTTTGTTCTTCTTTATTTATTTATTTTATCAAAATTTGAGAGACGCTTCTTTATTTTTAACAAAGGCGTGAGAGCCGCTTTCTTCTCTTGGCATAAGAGATGCTTAATTTTAAGGGCTTTAAGAGCCGCTTCTTCTTTCTTTCATTTTTTTATCAAAGGACTAAGAGCCGTTTCTTCCTCATTTCTTTTTTAATATTGAGGACTTAAGAGCCGCTTTTAGAGTTGGAGGGTTTTTACCCTTTTTTTTTTACTTTTTTTTTCAAGGGTTGGAGAGCCGCTTTCAAGGCTTATTAGCCGCTTGTTAGAGATGAAGGGTTTCAAACCTTTGTCTATCTTTTTCGTCAAAGGCGTAAGAGCCGATATCATGGCGTTAGAGCCGCTTCTTAGAGTTTTCTCCTCCTCATCAAGGGTGGGAGGATTTAGACACTCAAGTCTCAAAGAGCGAGCACAAGAGGATTTAGACACTCGAGTCTCAAAGAGTGAGCACAAGAGGATTCGTACGCTCCCCTATTATCGAGGGTGGGAGGATTTAGACACTCAAGTCAAAGAGTGAGCACAAGAGGATTTGGACACTCCCCCTCTTATCGAGGGTGGGAGGATTTAGACACTCAAGTCTCAAAGAGTGAGCACGAGAGGATTTAGACACTCGAGTCTCAAAGAGTGAGCAATAGAGGATTAAGACACTCCCCCTCTTATCGAGGGTGGGAGGATTTAGACACTCGAGCCTCTTGATTGTCGAGGACATGAGGATTTATTCTTAAGTTGCTCGCACCTCTTGTCGAGGGAGACTTTCATTTTTCACGTATATATTTTGCCAAAAGCGCTTGGATTTCTTTTCTATCCTTAGCTTCATATAATGATACATACAAGAATGAGGATACTAATTAAATGCTTATCAAGAGCAACATGTGGGCATAACAGATACATTTTGGCGCCTAGATGACTTATTCTTTATATAAAAACAGAGTTTTTTCGAGCGACGTGGTTAATCAGAGTTTCTGGTTGATTCTGGCCCCACCAAGATTTAATTTTTGGTAATATTATATGATATCAACAATCAAATTCGAAAATATATTTAATGTCCCACAATATATTTTTTGGCCAATCACATGAAACAAAACATAATTACCTAAAACAACTAAACCATAAATATCAAATCACGCCAAAAATATATTAAAAAAATTATTCTAAATATATTTAAGATTCATAAAAAGATGGAAATAAAATCATATCAAAATATGTATTGTTCATCATGATTTTATCAAAAAATTAAATCAATCATAAAACATAAATATTAAAAGAATATCAAATGTCCAATGTCCAATTACATTTATTAAAAATTAAACCAATTTAATTACAATTTCAAACCACTAACTAATTTAATCGAACACTAACCGTGATTTATAATTATAGTTCTAAAAGATTAAAAAGCTTTGATAAAATTCCACTCAATGATTAAAATTTATAATTTAAATACATAGATTTGTGAATACTTACATCTAGATCGAATAAAGTGCATCCTTCTACGCAAAACAAAATGATCGTTCATCCCGCCCAATAATCAAATATAAATTATTAAATAGAAAATTGTGATGAACAATACATACTAAGCAAAAATTTGAGAATGGGAGAACATAAAACGTTCCAAAAAAAAAATACAATAGACAAAATGGATGAATTTCGATTTTAATTTTCTAAAAATGGTCAAAATCCATAATAAAAAAATTATATTCCTAAACGTGCAAGATATATTCAAATATTTTTGGACAAATTTTTATTACAACTAAATATGGCCATCTAAAAATATTATATTTCATTTCTCAAGAAAGAAAAAAAAAAGGAAAATAATCATAATTTGGACTTGAAAATCTTCACGTGTGATTTGGTTGGTGTATTTATAACTAACAAATAATTCTAACTTAGGTAATTTCAGATTTAAAAGAATATTATTTAAGCTAATATTTTATGAAATGTAAAAACAAATCTTTAAAAGGAGGATTCTTTTTCCTTTTCACCTAATATAATAGCGTCTTAAATGATTAAATAAGAATGTTTGCCGATTATTCAAAGAATAATACAACAAGTAAGATATACACGCCGAAAATAATAAAATTCTGCATTTATTCAGATCGACATTATTTTCGTAAATTATTTTTCTCTATATAAGGCGTTGGAGCAAAAGCCAAACCCCATTTGCTTCTAGCATTAATTTTTTTTTTTTTTTTTAAAATGTCGGGTTTTGTTGTCTCGATATGCCTCTATTGTTTTGTTTGCACTTTTAGGAAACAATGCAGCCGATTGCTTTCTTCTTTTTTCCTCCTCGCGTGTTAGCCTCTCCTAGTACGACGAAACATTAGAAGTGGTAAGATTTCTTGATTTTTTGGTTTTTTTGCTTCGTAACAATCTTCCTTTTTTGATGCTTAAACCACCATTTGTAATGTACTACTTATCCCAAGAACTCTTAATTGTAATCGATTTTGTTGGTGTTGTGTTTTGTATGGAGCAAATGAAAAAAAACTTTCAGGTATTGTTAAACTTTACGGTACTGTTATTTCAAGGTATTGTTAAACTAAGTATCATGTTTGTTAAACTTTAAGGTATTGTTAAACTTTAAGGTACTGTTATTTCATCAGTTTTGTTAAACAATAGCCAATATTTATATTAAGATTTAAGGTGGAAAATAATAGCAATTGTTGTTATGTTCAGTACTCTTTCCACAATTTACTGTACTCCTTTGTAATTTCATCTCTTGGTGCTTGTATTTTTTCTAAATTTTAAGCTCAAACTGATATCCAAAGTGGGTTGATACTTAGTTTTTCATAGTGAATCATTTTTGTAATTCGTCCATTGATGTAATACTTATGTTTTAAACTATATATACCGATGTATACCAATTATTCTCTCATTTTGCATAACCCTTTTGTTATCAAAATTATTTTTTAACTATGGTACATGAATTTTGATTCTTAATGGTTCTATTATAATAGCCAGATCAAATAATTCTTATTCTTTTAACCACAAGTTTTGGCACAAGGACAACCAAGAAGGGTGGGGTCAAACTTTCTTTGTTATAGTACTACTATCTTTTTGTTGTATTGTGATCTCCCTTATATATTAAGCTTTCCTTTTGATTATTCATTCCCCTGCACTGATGGAACACAAAAGTGAAGTCATGCAGGGTCTTTGTACACTAGTGGAAAATGCAAAAAACAAGTCTGCCAAAAACACAATTAAAATCCAGAAAAAGACTGTTTTGGGAGCCCTAAAATTGTAGTCTTTATTCTCAAAAGACTGCTTCTGAGATTCTTTTAAATTTTCAAATTACGTCTACCATCAACAGCCTATTAAATAATAGTGATATACACAGTCGTATATATTGATCATATTTTATTTTAAAAAAATGAAAATTGATTCCGCTAAATCCGATCAGATTCAGATGAATCTTAAATTAATATGAAAATCAGATCAAAATTGAAACCCAAATTAAAATGGAAACAAAGTAAATATTTAAAAGATAGATTAATTCAATTTACACTTCAATTTCTAACTACTACCCAAGTTCACAATATATGAAAACTTGAATATACACCCACTTCAGTTGTTTATACATAACAAGACAAATTCGTAATAGCTTCCTAAAGTTTTTACAACCTTTTGCTCTCTTTACAACCTTGTGCTCTCAATTGCAATACCGATAGCTTGTTATTTTTGTTCCAGGATGCACCTGCATGAAAACTGGACTTTCATCTTCCCTGGTGCTATCTTTTCTGTCAATAAAGACATAATCCACATCCAAATCAAGACAAATGAGATTATCAAAGTGAAGAGAAAACATGCAATCTATTAATGAATACCATGGAATTCTTTCCAAAAGAAGAGCATATCCATCAGAAGTGAGCGCACAGATAACTTCGTATGGATACCTGCAATAAGTACAGTTGGAAATCTCTGAAGTTTAGAACAATGCCATTTATTTTTATGTGGTGACCAATTACTCCAAATGGCTCTATCTAGATGACCCAACACAGAATCGTAAGTAGATATGACAAGCTAATAAGAGCTTTAAAAGCGCATGCAATTAGAATGATTGAAGTTCTCATTAATTGTAAGAGCATTATAGCACAACACATATACTTGTTGCAAAATCGCAGTTAAAGATTAACAACAATGGTATGTCGGTTTGATTTCTACATACCAAATGAAAGAACTAGAGAAAAAAATGATATCTATCATTTAGTAAAGCAATGCTAATGCGCAGTCATGAAAGCATCAACGATAGCAAGTGGTCTCCTAAGAAACCCCATCCCAAGTAAAGAAAGGAAAGCAATGCTAATGGACGGCATATGTAAGTTTAACTTTTTCAAGGATCTCGCATTGGAAAATAATAGTATATGAAGGGATAGCTAATAGACATGGTGGGAATCTAGGCATGTCATACTCAACCAACGGAAGCTCAATCAAAGAAAAAGAGAGAAGCTCAACTGGTTTTAAGACGCAGAAAATAGGTAAGTATCCAAGTTATAAAATTTATCAAATACTATGGATCAACAGCTTAATCTAACTAAGACTAACTACACCGGACCTTTTCATCGACTAAGCCCCTTTAAAGAATTTTTTTCATACATACATATGAAATTGGAACTGAAATATTGAATTGTAATGTATTTACAATCAATTTCTCCCGCATACATGTTTACATTCGTGTTAGAATGTTAATGCCGAAGCCGAAAACAAAGCATACTTGAAAACAGTGTTCGCGATAGAAGTGAAACATTTACCGAAACAACTAGAATGACCTCATTTTCTCATTGATGTCCAACCTCGTTACACCATATAGTTGGTAGATACACAACTAGAATTCTCGCAAAATAAGCAAGGTTTTTTAGTCAATACCTCAACCTCGCTGTTACAAGCCTAACCCATCTAACATTACCCAAATTTTGCATTCTTCCATTTGAAGTTTTTTAGATTTCAGTAATAAAGAAAATATATTAAAGTAAAATACATTTTCAATTGGAACAGCTTGTGAAAGCATACGAAGGTTCGATTGAAGAATGTCCCTAGAGCAAGTAAGACTATGAATCGCTTAATTCTCAATCGTACACTTTGAGTAAATGGAACAGAAAATCAAAAAATGTCACAACAAAATCGAAATAAGCAAGAACGGAAAACAAATGTTGAGATTAACCTCGCTTTTCTTGTAGTGAGCATATTTATCATGGACAATATCAAGTAATCAATTCCTACACACAATATCCTCCATCTCAACTTTCTTCCTCCAACAAACATTAAAGAATTTTTAACACTGCACTAAAAGAAACTAAAGAAAAACTCTTAACACAAAACAAAAAGTCATCATCAATATCATTAGGTCCAATAGCAATATCCCTTGTAAATCAAGGATGGAGTGAAACTGGAGTCTGTGGCATTGCAGGATGAACATAAACCAATATAACTAACATATCCAATAAGACATAAGAACAATAAAACAACTCAGTCATGTTGATTAACTTTAAAACGAGGAAAAGAAAAATGAAACTTACATAACCTATAATGGAAGCAAACCCGCAAGCTTGGCATGCCCGATATCATATATCGATAAGAAGAAAAAGTTAGGATTTTCGTAACATCACTTGGATGCAAATTCAATGACAACATGAGGAATTCCACGAAATAATTGAAGGCCTGGGTACTTGTGGAACTCTCAGTAATGTAACTTCTGCAATTCAACTATTTACAAAACCAAAAGTCCAATAAGTCACAAATTCTTCGGTACAACTAGAACATAGCGTACAATGTGGTCTCAATCTAAAGCATCTCCAAAATTCAGAGAAACCAAATCATACGAAGCATGCCTACAGAAAATAGGACCAACCATAATATTTAGGATCATGAGCTCCATAATCGGAGAATATGAGATTCCAATTTGAGTTTCGTACCAAGAAACCCATTTGAAGAATTTCAACATTCCCCGAGCAGAAATTATACCACAAGTTATCCAAATGAAAATAAGGGGGTTGTCAACTTAAATGATCGAAGGCATGAGCTTTACCCCAACCTAAATGATCAATGAATGCCAATGCATCTTTTGCCATATTGTTCGTCCCGTATCATTACACCAATTTTCAAAAAAATTAATGAAAATCACACTATTTTTGTATACCTAATAAAAATCATATCGAATTTCACAATTTCACAAGAAGGAAAGATAGAAACTTTTCTAATGGGTATTGAACTCTAACCCATTCCACAATTATCAAATGCACAAACCTCAATAGTCAATTCCATTTCTTACTCCACCGAGATCATCACTAAACTAAATGAATGGTTTCTAATGATGTTCTTCTCTTCATTTGGTGTCTCAAGTAAGACCCTTAATTTGAGGTCCCGAAAATCATGTGTTCCAAACTGATCCCCGTTCACTACACAATCAAACTGATCAAAACTCACCATTAAAACACCAATAAAAGCACGAATTGATAGAAATGAATCAATTTTATCTATTGCAAGAAATCAAAAAATTAGAAAAATAGGGTTTTCAATTTGGGTTGCTTACCCTGAAGGCTGCTTTGTAGATGTATTACTTAGAATAAAACATAACACAAATAAATCCAATGATAATAACCAAGACATCTTCTCTGATTTTTGTGGTACTTTTCTCCGATATACTACTGATGTTGAAATAAAAAGGAGTTCCGTTTATGAAATAGATAGAAGATAGTTGATTAGCACCCCAATGAGATAAAAGCAAAAAAAAATGGATTTAAGAAGGGTTCACAATTGAGATTACATGTTACAAATCTAAGAAATTGGTTACAGATCTAAGAAATGGTTGTCTTTTTGTTTCCAGAAAACGAGAAAATCAATAGAAGACATCAATAAGAGCGAGGTTGAGTAAGGGCTTGTCTAATGACGATGCACATAGTTTAGAAGATAGGTTTTCGTTTTTGTAGGTGATAAAGAAACTTTTGTAAAGGAGATGAAAGAAAAGGGTTTGGGGATACCATTAAAAAAACGATAATGCTATTGATTCTTCTATTTCTCTATTCTTGTGAAGTTGGGTTTTCTAACTCTAATCTCTTGAGGAGATGAAGATAGATGGAGAAAGAGTTGCGTACAACGAACTCGGAAGAAAAAGAAAAGAGAGATGAGTTTGGATAACCAAGTGATGAAAGAGGAAGATTTGTTTTTAAGATTTACTAAACCATGTACCACCGCAGACCGAATTAAAGTAGGACCATAGAAAATATTGCTTCTGGCGGACTTAATAGAAATCCACGTGGAATTTTTTATAATTCCTAAAAATACACCCTAACGTTAAGTCTCAATGAAGCTTGATTCAGTTTTACGTGTTTATTTCTATAAAAAGGCTGCCTTTGGAAGCCCAATATATAAAGAAAGCCCTAGGAAGTCTTATTCATAAATCCCAAGCAGACTTAAAAACTCATTTTGCACTAGTGGTAATTTTGTAATGTAATACTGGATTTTAGACTTTTTTTTTTTTTTTTTTTTTTTTTGCGATCATACCTATTCTGGGGTATTCTTCAGCATCCACCTCTAATTCCCATAGTTTTGGAAGCGGGTTATGCTAAAAGAAAAATACATACCATCTCTTCATCTCTTGGGAAGACATATTAGGGAAAAAATAATGCAAGGAATGATATAGAGGATCAAACATGGGTAGACAAAAACTAAACATGTTTTGTGCACCATAGTTGTACTAAATTATCAGATCAGACCAGGGAAATCGCTCCTAGCTATATGTAATGATTAATAATTTAGAGTTTAATAATATTTGGAAAATGGGACATTTAATATTGTTTTTAATCGAGTAAACTCAAGCATGAATGACGGCCAAAAGTTACAAATGTTGTAAATGGTAAAGAAAGTTGATTGTGTTGCTCCAAAATGCGCATCCATGCGGCTAATGAAAGTTGTGCATCGTACTTTTATGCGTGTCATGGTACTTAAAGATCATTTCAAGCAAATGATGTATGTGTGGATAATAAACTTAAATTATTATCCACCGCACAATCTAGGGTAATTCATCTTACAATTTACGAGTACACATATTAGAGTCACTCAATTCACAAGTTCATATTATACAGTTCCTGGGTGTATCCATATGTAAACTCACTTAATTTTTTTTTTTCTTTTTGAAGCATTTTGCTCTCCCAATTTTTCAAGAAAAATTATATATATGTATAAATGTATATAAAAATATATGTATATACAAATATATGATTCACTGTATAATATAAGGTTCATTTATTATTTAGTATCACTCTTATGCTCTCTTAAAAGACATTGGTTCGAGGGTTATTCTGATAATTTGGGGATTCTTCTTATAGTTCCAAGATACATATACTCAATCGATCTTGATATATTTACTTAATTTGAATCCATTTTTTTAGTGATGTTGAAATGAAACACCGTTGTTCAATACATAAGAATTCCGAGTACAATATAAATCATTGACGCGAACGTAATGTACTGACGAGTTTAAAACCACATGTATATTATAATTCATGCAAATTCACAGATTTAATTACAATTGATATATATAGAATTTATGTACACGCTACTGTTGATGGTGGTTTTTAAACAAAGGGTAAAATCGTAAAACCCCAAATAACCTAATGTCACCAAAGTGACACATTTATTAGGACATTTAAGGCATGTAGTCGTATTTAATAGGGAGTATTTTTTCAAATTAGGGTTACAATCTAACAAAACCCTAATTCCCCTCCGTGCCAATGGCAAATCATGCCAGCCACATTTAGCTCGAGCTAGCCACGCCATGCCAAAATGGCGCCCGCGCCTAGGCTTACAAACCATGCAACCTAGGCCAAGTCGGCCACGCATGCCATTGGTACATGCCAACATGCTCGCTGGTAGCTTTTCCTACCAAGGCCACGGCCCACGCATGCCATTGGCACATGCCAACATGCTCGCAAGTAAGTAGCTTTTCCTACCAAGGCCACGGCCCACGCATGCCATCGGGCACATGCCAACATGCTTGCCGGGTAGCTTTTCCTACCAAGGCCACGGCCCTAACAGCCACGCATGCCATTGGCACATGCCAACATGCTCGCTGGTAGCTTTTCCTACCAAGGCCACAGCCCTAACGTCCACGCATGCCATTGGCACATGCCAACATGCTCGCTGGTAGCTTTTCCTACCAAGGCCACGGCCCTAACGGCCACGCATGCCATTGGCACATGCCAACATGCTCGCCGGGTAGCTTTTCCTACCAAGGCCACGGCCCTAACGGCCACGCATGCCATTGGCACATGCCGACATGCTCGCTGGTAGCTTTTCCTAACAAGGCCACGGCCCTAACGGCCACGCATGCCATTGGCACATGCAACCACGCTCGCTGGTAGCTTTCATCACCTAGCCGTGGCCCTAATGCGCGCTGGTAGCCTAACTTGCAAGTCGTGCAACCTAGGCCAATTCGACCGTACGTGCCACTGGCACATGCCAAAACCCACGCTGGTAGCCTAATTTGAAAACCATGCAACCTACCACCAAGGCATTCGCATATGCCCTTGGCACATGCCACACACGCCACTAGCAGCTCTGGCATTGCCACTCACACTCAACCTACCACCAAGGCATTCCGCACATGCCATTGGCACATACCACGCACGCCACTAGCCAGCTCTCGGCATTGCCACTTGCGCTCGAAGTGCAACCCGCAACAAGGGCATTCCGCACATGCCAATGGCACATGCCACACGCGCCACTAGCGGCGCCACTTGCACTCAAGGTGCAACCAACACTCGAGATATCAACACAACCGGGGATGCTTTCCGGGGTTTTGGTTTGGCGGTCACGGCTTAAAGCGTACACTACGCTCACATTAAGAAAGCGTGAAAAGGAATAAAGCGGTCAAATAAATGAGGAAATAATGGTGAAAACGTTTTCACCCATAAACACCTTGCGGTTACCACTTCCTCCCATTATTTCACCCTTTACTCTCTTCCTTCATGAGGCCAGTGGTACGTTTCAATCTCGACTTGTATAAATAGGTCTTACCTATTTCCACCCGTGACAACAAGTCTCGGTCGGAGAAAATACTACACTCTCGAAAGGCAACTTTGCAAGCTCTCCAAAAGCTTTCATCTCTTGCAAGCTTCCGAAGCTTCCACTTTCGATACAAGTCGAGACACTACTCTCCTGCACTATTCTCGGTCTCAACACCTTTCTTGGCTTCCTCCCCAAATCAACCATTCTCCTCCACTTTGTGACCGAAGCAAGTCGGGAACGGTCATTTCTTGGTTTAGGCCGGACTTGCAGGATTGATCTCTCGAATCTATAAAGTGCTCACGTGCAGCACATTTGTTTAGGGTTTGAACCAGTTTCTCACTCACCTACCGAATTTACCGAAATCGGCAGAAATGATTTTTACCCATAAACAGCTACATATGTACAACTTTGGATTTAATAATCTGCGTGTTACTAATACTCACACATAATGGAAGTCCAGTTTCATACACATTAAGAAAAGCAGCTAAAGCTTCCACCAAAAAAGAATATTTCCAGTTCAACATGATTTTGCTCCACAAACATAAGTTAGTTCCTACCAAGTCTTCTTAACTTTTTTTGGTTCTTCTGAGTATGACTAACCAATAAACAATTAACAGGAAAAACAATATGGTTATTTCAAAAAGTCATTATGAAAATAATAAGGATAAGTTTCAGGAGCAAAATATAGTAGTGATGACATATTTCGTAGTTTCGATTTTCAAAAATAAATATAAGCATGTCATACAAAATGGAATATTATATCTCACTGTTCAAATACGTATTACCTTGGTTACCAAAGACTACGAAAATATTCCAGTCCATAAATTTAATTTTGCCGAACTAGAGGATATACCTATCCACTATATAGTTTCTCATAATACTCTTTATATATAATTTGTTCATGTTTCGTATTTGATTCTATTTTTACTATGTTGTTTTAATTCTAATTTTTTCCTAAGTTTGATGATTTCCATGTGAAAATATGTTTAGATTTATGTACAGAGAAAAAAAAAGCAAAAAAGAAAATCATTAGGCTACCAAAGAAAATCCCTTGATATCCATTTTACCCTAATAAAATATTATTATAATAGCATGTCATATCGAGATGAAGGAATTTATAAAATCAAGAGGTTGAATGGCATCTTTTAAAAATATAATACATCATGATCTCAAATGACGATTTTGCTGACGAAGTAAAGGCACATAATCCCTTGCGGTATATATATATTAGTTTACAAGTGTAAAGAATATCAAAATTTAGAGAAGGATTAAAGCGACATAATTAAAATTTATAAATTTACCGCAAGTGTTAAAATGAAGATTTGCAAGCCTGGAATTGCAAATTCAATGTTCAGCATTTTTGGTTGATCTATATTTATAATTTGTTCCTTGAATTTCCCTCATAGTCAAGCCCGGAACAAGAAGATTGAATCAAGGCATAAATGAGGTAATGAGCATCTTTTTCTATGGTGATCTTTGTTTCTTAACTTTATTCCTATGGTACTTATGATTTTATCAAACTAAAATATCAAATAATGCACAAGACATGGACGTGGTAATAACAAGTTCATTTTTATGGCCGCTTCCGGTTTAATTAGTTTTGGATTTTTTTGATCTAATTTAATCTAAATATTAATTTGTAGATACACTTTTTTTGAAAATGTTGTTTCGGGCCAACATAAAGTGGGTTTTGAAGGAACAAAGGAGTATAAGTGTAGAACCAATGTGCTACGGCTAAATTTTCATGCACATGTCTCGATGATTTTCTTGCGAGTTATAGTTATAGATGAATAGAGTGTTCATTTTGTACCTATGATCGTCTCTCTATTCATTTTTGTGCTCATCATAATCAAAATATTTTGTTCCAATAAATGATATTTGCAAAATAATCAATTTTCTTAAGGGTTTAATGCAAGCAGACACTTATGCATGTACCAAGAGAATGGTGTTGTACTCCGAGTGCCATAAAATCTCTAAAAATTATACATCAATATACATTCACTCGAAACCTATATATGAAATACAAGCCAAAATGGAACCCTGTTAATCTTCTGAGAAGAATACAAAACTATGCTCACTTCCCGACCCATTGGTTCAAATTCTCTATAAAAATAGTTTTTCGGAGAGCTCTCACAAACCAGAGCTTCGGTTGATTCGCGCCCCTCCATTTTAAATTTTAGCTAATAAAATTTGAAAAGAATTTTTTAGCCCCACAATATATTATTTGGCCAAACACATTTTAGAAAATAGTTACCTAAAATTACTAAATCTTATAACATTAAGAAATAAATATAAGAAAATATAACATTACCAAAAAAAAATGGTTAATTAAAATTAAAATTTCCAATGTCCAAAAATAATAAATAAATAAATAATTTTTCTTAATTAAGTGACCAAAAACATTAATTAAATAATAAATTTTTCAATATTTTTTAAGAGAGTCCCAAAATTAAAACACTATTTTTTTTAATAGATAAAAAAGGGAGGCCTTTAATTTGAAAACTCTAAACAAGGAGAGTTTGTCGATGTAAACAATACTCTTAGTACAAGAAACTCAAGATAATGAAACAATGATTTACATTCAAGACAATCCAAGAAAACAATCGTTTCTTAACAGGACAGAGAAGACTACTTTTTGGCCAGGAAAAAGAGCACATGGAAGAATGCTAAGATTCGTGGATCGAGAAGCATGCTTTACTGGCCAGAAGCACAAAATGGACGTGGAAGAATGCTAAGAAGAAGTTTCTTTTCATTGCAATGCCTCCCTTGAACTTATATTTGTTTTAGTCCTTTTTGGTTTATTTTATTCATTTGCACATCAACTAAGATATTAATTTATTGATTTTTATTTGTCATTATCATACTTACATCAATAACAAGTGTCTAATATTCCGTAAATAAGAAATAGACCCGTGCATCGCACGGGTGAAAAACTAGTATACTAAATACCCATGTGGGATATATTGGTACATAAATGTGGCTTAGTTATTACACTATACAAACATGTTCCAAATTTGACCATGCTTGTGGACCATGCTTCGACGCTTCGGTCTTCAATAACGGCAAATAGAACACACAACACGCTCGCCATGGCGAACATTAAAGCTGTGAATGTATATGGTGCTGGAAAAGTTTTGAAAAGGTCGTTTTGAATAATAAACCACATGGAGAAGCAAACCACACCCAGGAAAACAACTATCGGACCAGTGATAATACTGCTACTAGCAGATGTGTTTTCTGATATCAACTTCTCCGCGTGACGCCAATGTAAAGTCGACCTTCCAATGTTTATGATGTTGCCTTTGTAAAAAGACATCATCGCTGCTCCTCCTACACACACAATTTTACCAATAACCTTGGCTTTCCCCGAAGTTATATGTATTCCAATCGTCTCCATTCAAAACAAGATATCAAGTACAAATGTGATTGCTGGTGCTGTATTAAGCAGTGCACACGCCATGGTAGGCGTGGTATGTTTGAGTCCAGTGAAATCAGACATTGATGCATGACTTCCCTGATAGTCATCTAATTCAGTAACTATCTAATGGCTGATAAAGAAAAAAAAAAAAAAAAAGGGTAATAATTTTGCAACTTACCCGAAAAATGCCGAGTGGAATGTGAACACAAAAATAACGAAGGTATCTCCATGTCCACAAAAAAAGTTCGCAATATTAGCAGAACTGACAAAGAGATAGAAATATACGTAGAATAACATAAAGTAATGAAAAAGGAAACTCCGAGCCTTCGGGCTCATCCTCGTTTCTCATCATACGATTCCTATGATGATTTAAATGATGCATAACATTAAAGTGCAAAGTCCTAAGTGCGAGCGTAAATGAGACGAAGATTTACGTGGTTGGCGCTAAGGCCTACATCCACGGGGTTGGTGTTTCACTATGTATTATAAGGATTACAAAGATAGTCGAATGAATTTAAGTAAGGAACGAAGCTAGGAGGGAAATAAAACTCATACTTATTCTTACACTTTCTCTCTCCTAAACTATGTTTCTCTCTCTCCCTAAAATTGGTCGACCCCATCTCCCTTAGTGGGTTGGGGTATTTATAGGCCTTTTCCGTGGGTCCATGTCTTCTGATACAGTTGTCCTCATCGTCTTGGTTATTGCGTCAACCCGATGCTAGATTCGTTTCGACCCGACGTCTTCCAACGGTATTATGCAGAGACGATGATGGACCTCCTTCTTTTCCATAGGGTGTTTGACACGTACCCTATACCTAGGGTGTTTAATGCGGGTGGTTGGGGCAGCATGCATGTCTTTGACTACTATTGACGCGTGTGTCAGCTGCCTTTGCTCCCATTCGTTCGATTTGGATCTTCCTCGGGATGATGGAAAGTTATCTTTTAGATCATCTATGGTGCTTCGCAGATGGTTCCATCATCGGGTGCTCCTTACTCTATCATCGTTAGATATGCATGAGGACGGGGCACGTGTGCGGACGAAGATGATGATTGCTCCTTAGGTGTCGCAATGTAGCATCATTGTCTCGATATTCTTTTTGCTTCATGCCATACAAGTATCTTCTTCTTGACACGTGAGTACGTTATTGATTATGTCTATACAATTTGCCCCTTTTCCTCTAAGTTTGAAATGGGTCAAACCAGACGAAAACTGTCTTCACTGGTCCCTCGCCTTCTTGCAATAACTCCCTAGATTTTAGGGCACGTTTCCCACTTCTAGCATTTACTTCTTCTCGTTTCTCGGGACAGTTTTTCTTTTCATTAATGGCGGTTATAAATAGATGAGAGAATCTAGGCATAATAACTCTTTATTCTTTCTTCATTCATAATTCTCTTCTCATTCTCTTTTATGTCTTCTTTTTCTTCTCTGAGAAATCCATTTCTTTTGTTCTTTTGGTCTCAACTTCTACTGCTACTGACCCCTTCAACTAATTCCCCCAGATTCATTCTGACAGATTTTGTTCTCTCTCTCGTGGATTACTCTTTGATCGGTTATCACATCCGCCCCTCGATTGTCTGTTGAACATCTGCTCTCTCGCCAATGTTACTGGTATGTGGTTCTTCGTTGTTGTGTTCGTGATACTACTTAATCTCTCACGTTTCTTGTTTGATGATCCTGGGTTTTGTGATGAAGAACAATCTATACGAAAGTATATATACTTGTCCTTGTGCTTTATCACAAAATTTGGGGTCGTCTGCTATGTTGGGTTTTTCTTCTGTATTCTCGATATGATATGATGATGTTGATGGTGTTCTTGATGAAATATAATGATTAGGGCTTTGTTTTTCGGTCTTCATTTAACTTGTTGTTTGACCTTCGTTTTCTTTCTATGCCCCTTGTAGATATAGCCGATCATCATCGGGTTCCTTATAAAACTCCACCTTCGAGTCCTTACAGATCTCCTTCATCTAGGAGTCCTGATATATCTCCTCCAAAGGGTGGTTCATTTAGACCTTCCCAACCGGATCCTCTTACTCATAAGACTTCCTCTTTGTCCGGTCCTAGGGTTTCTTCTCAGAAAAAGGGGGATCCGCCGAGGGGTTCTCAATATGCAGTCAACCGTCCTTCGGCTAATCCTTCTTCTCAGCGTGCTGAACCGATGAATGTTCAACTTTTTCATTTTATATCTCCTCCTGCCACGATGCCTCCTCAAAAATCTAAGGCTTCGCAGACCGCTGCTTTGGCGAAGGATTCTTCTACACAAGCTGCCACGCCGAAGGTGGATTTGTCGAGGAATCCTCCGACTAAGAGAAAAGCTTCGGATATGAGTCCTCCGAAGAAGCCGTCTTCAGGCAATGCTGCATCTACTAAGGTTTCCCCTATTATACGAAGTGTTCCGGCTTGGAAGAAAAAGAAGAAGGTTTCCTTTCCGCATATCAATCTTGAAGAGTTTAAAGTCAGGCATGGTCTTGAGGCCTTTGAAGTTCGATTTTATACTCAAGGTGACGATATTACCTATGATATGATTGTGAACTAAAAATACGATGCCTTCCATCTGCTGACAACCATGGTGGATTTCGAGGCTGATTTAATGTTGCCTCTGTATAAGTCAGGGGATTCTTTCTACTATGATGCCTTGGCCAATCGTGAGGGTTCCACTTCTCATACCCACTTAGCTGCAGAAGTCGAGTTGAGTGGGAATTATCTTCGAACGCTTAAAGAGTGCTACCTTCGGAGCAAAGGTGAAACGATGATGACTTGCTACGCTCCTAACCCTGCGGAGAAATATCGGTATACTCCTGAAAATTTCAACGCCTCTTTCGGAGATTATGTCAATGGTAGGAATCGTAAGCCGTGGAGCGTTGTTCTTCGTACGATGGCATCTTCTCAAGGTGAGGTTCGTCTTCTAAGTGAAGTAAGTGATGTCCCTGGTACCGAAGCTTCGGTATGTCCCTGGTACCGAAGGGACTCCTTTTCAAAAACTTTTTCCCAAAACCGAGCGACTCAAGCGTGACCATGATTATGAGTGGCATGCCACTACTCTAGAGGTCATTGGTCCTTGGGCTCAGGGTTGGGTGGCTGGTCAACATGGATGGCGTCCTATTGCTGGTAGTAAACCTCGCAATGGTACTCCGTCTCGTTATGGTGACTTCTGTCCTTGGCAACTGAATTTCGCTGGCATGAACTTCGGTTATGTCGTTCTTCCTTCGAAGGGTGCTGCTACTGTCAAGGTATGATTTCTTGTAATAATGTGTGGTTTATGTATGTTTGCCCCTGGAATCAGAAATTGATCATGTGCTCGTTGCAGGCTTCGAGGAAGAAGAGAATTGGTCCCGTTCAATCTTCTACCGATGGTGAAGAGGAGATGGAGATTCCCGAGGTCAACCACTTGGTGAACGATAAAACGAATTCTGATGAACAAGTTACCGAAGATGAGGAGAGTACTGATACTTCCCCGCCTGGTCATGAGGATGATGATGATGTTGGTGATAAGAACGGTGGAGAGAAAATTGTCTCTGAGGCTCAAGTGAACGCTCCTTCAACCGAGCCTGCGCATGTTCAGGGAAACGAGGATACTGATCTTCAATCAACAAATCCCAAACAAGAATTCTCTTTTGGGAGGATCTATTCATGCCGGAGGCCCTAGGTTTGATATTGGCGCCGCCATGGGGATAGACTCAGATTTCTCTTTGCTTTCTCCAAACGATGAGTGGGATGTTGTTGGTGAGGGTGATGGTGAAAAGGCGGCTGAGGGAGAAGAAAGTTCCGATGGAGAGGATGCCGATGCTCGCGCCACCAAAGAGGCAAGCGGCAAGAAAATTTCCGATGGCCAAGGGACCGTTGCTGGTGATGAGGCCATCACTAGTGCATCTTCTGAGAGCTTCGAGAAGGCCGTGATGCACGAAGGGGATGATGCAACCTTTGACTGGTTGATGAAGAAAGGCCTGATGTACGTGCCTAATCCCGCTCTTGTGGTTCCGGTGAGAAAAGTTCTGATGCCTTCACTCGTCAGATAATGCAGCTATCGTCCCATGACGATGTTGCAAAGGTCTGGGAAAAGGATTTGGGGGCTACTTCGTCCAGTCTTTTGGTCGATCCACCCTCTTCCATTTCTGACATGATGGCTATAGCTGATGGGTATCGGTATGGTTTCCCTCGACCAGCCGCATTCTCGAGGTAAGTCATCGTAAATTCCTACGCCGAGTGGTGCGATGTTCTTTCATTGATGATCTACATTTGCTTGTTATTAATACAAACTGGTGAGGAGCGAGTACTGCAACCATACCCTGTACTAGTTCTTTAAGGCGAAGGCCCTTAAGCTAGAAGCGAAGTTACAATACAGAGAAGATGAACTGAGCTCTGCCGAGGAACTTCTTGCAACTAAGGACAAGGAGATATTGGAGTTGAAGGAGAAGTTGAAAGGGAAGCAACAGCTTGGTGCTACAGAAACAGAGCTACGTCAGGAAGTGTCTTCTCTTAAGGCTGACTTGGGGAAAGATCAGACGGAAGCATCGTCTGCTGGTGCATCGTTCAAAGTTTTGTTTCTTCACTTCTTCCCCTTCTTCGTATTTTTGGTGTTGTTTCTGAGTTGGATGGCCCTGTCTTCAGCGGGCGATGCCAGAGAATTAATATGGCTTCGAGGCGAGAGGAATCGCCAGGATTCTCGGATTAAAGAGTTAGTTGCAAATATCATAAAGGAAGCTGATAAGTGGAATGGTCGCACCGCTCAACATAAAAAGATGTTGGCGGATGTGCGCAAGCAGAGGGATTATTTGATATTATTGCAAAATTCTCTATCTAGAGCTCGTACACAATACGAGGGTTCCATGGAATGGACTCGTCAATCTCGCATGAGGCCGTAAATGAGGATTACCGTCTCTGAGACGAAGCCGACAAATCTGTAAGCGAAGCTTCGTCAATATCGATCGTCTCATGGTCCCGATATCCAAGAATATGTACATCGGTTAGTTCGAGAAAGAGACGATGCTAGAGCCGAGGCACATGCTCTTAGTAAAGATTTAACTGCTTCTTGTGCCGATGTTGCTCGCTTGGTCGAATCGGAAAAAGACCTTGAGGTGAATATGTATAGACTTACGAAGGGAATCGAAGAAATGACTAATGAGGTCAATCGTCTACAACATTCTGATTCCATGAAGCAAGTAGAGTTGGACGAGTGTAAATTTGAGCTCAAGAATCTCCAACTGGATTATAAGAAAATTTCCGATGAATACGATTTTCTCGACGAAGCTCGAGACGCAGTAGTAAATGAATATGAAATAGCTTCGGCTAATGTCGAAGGTATTGCTTCGTTTGGTCGAGGATAGCTGATTTATTTCCTTTAACTGATTTATGATTCATTTTGTTTTCATAGCTCGAGGGACAACTTGGCCTCGCAAATGAAAAATTTAAACATGCTCAATCTGAATTAGTGAAGCAACAAGGGCAAACTAAGTACTTTGAAGCGCTGGCTGTGTATCGGGATGTGGCCGCGAAGGAGGCGACCAAGGAGGTGGAGAAGCTGAAATTTTCACTGTCTCAATCTGAGCTTAAGACCGCCGTTATTTCACATAAAGCGCGCTCTCAGCTGGCCGAGAAGATCAACAAAACTCCGACGAAGATAGAGGAAAGCCTTTTGAATGAGCATGGCATCGTTAAGAAGTACAAGCGCCGTCCCGTTCCCGAGCCTTTCAAATGTACCTCTGATCCTTCTTCTGGGGGAAGCGTCCATTCTTCACAAAAGACGCGTCCACCAGATCATGTTGAAGCTTCGGGAGAGAAGTAGAACTCATTAACTTAGGCCCTTCAGTGGAAAGTTGATCTTTGTTGATTACCTGGCTTCGGGCCCTTTTTTGTATATCTCATGTATTTCATGTTTAACTCTCCAGGCTTGTAATCAAATTTCATGAATGGATCAGCGTTTGTTTTCAGTATGTATAATTTGATTTATCTGCATTATTAATTCGTTTAGTTTTTTAGAGAATGAACAATTCTAAGCATTAATTAAAACAAATAAAAAGTGTTTGGCGGCAACAATGAAGGTAGGTACCTTCATTATTGACCTTGGACCTGTCACCCAAATCGGCTAACCCTAGGCGGGGAGGATTACCAAATGGTGGGGTTAATGCAGCGTTCTCGGATATGTAATGCGTTACTGGATTATTTACATGCACCCATTCCGCCGAACCACTGCCTTATTGATTGGTTGGGTATATCTTTCTACTGGAATCCTTCCCTATGGTCCTACACTCATAGACGCCTCGATAGGGAGTCCCGATAGATTCTATATGATTACTTTCCCCAATAGAAATGTTTCAAAAAGCTTGTTTGATTGATGTGGTGAGGTATGCCACTCCTCGTCCAGAGATAGAAACATGTCAAGCGGGTACGCTGTCATCTTCTTCTGGTACTCTTCACGCAGATGAAGAGCTGCGATGCTTCATGGATAGTATGGCTTGAGGTATTTTGCATTCTAGGGGTGCCTGAGGACTTCTCCTTTTAGGTTACGCAGATAGTAGGATCCGTTCCCTGCGATATCATGTATCACAAATAGCCCTCCCCATGTTGGTGCTAATTTGCCCCACTTTTTCTCTCGCTGATATTGTGGTATAGTTCTTACCACATATTGTCCTTTTACAAAATTTCTAAGCTTAACCTTTTTATTGTATTCTCTTGCTAATTTTCGTTGGTAGTTTTCAATTTTCTGTAATGCTGTCTCCCTTCTTTCTTCTAGATCATCGAGCCTTTCCAACATCATGTCCGCTGTAAGGTTCTTTTCCCAAGCCTCAGTCTTCGTGGTTGGCATGATGATCTCTGTCGGGATGACTGCTTCGGATCCATAGGTAAGGAGGAACGGAGATTCACCAGTAGCGGACCTTCGGGTGGTTCGGTATGACCATAATGCATTGTGTAGATGTTCACACCATCGGCCCTTGTGTTCATCCAATGATTTCTTGAGTATAAAGGCGAGATTCTTATTTGTGGCTTCAGCTTGTCCGTTGCTCCGGGGTAGATGTGAGTCGATTTGTTCTTCCTGATCTTAAAGGTGTCAAAGAGCATATCTATGTTCTTTCCTTGTAATTGCTTGCCGTTGTCGGAGACAATTTCTGCGGGGATACCAAACCTGCAAATGATATTTTGAAAAATCAACGTGAATACATTTACGTCTCTAATCCTGGCTAGAGCTTTAACTTCCACCCACTTGCTAAAATAGCCCGTGGCCACGATCAAGAATCGTCTTTTCCTAACCCTTCGACTCCGTGGGTCCGACGATATCATTCCCCATTTTGCAAATGGACAGGGGCTATCTCCGAGTTTAGCTTCGTTCTCTGTGGGCATGGATTCTTTAGCAAACGCTGATATTCTTCGCATCTTCTAGACATCCCGGCCGCGTCTTGTATCATTTGTGGCCAGTAATATCCTTGCATTTTATCTTTGTCGGCTAATGATCTCATCCCGTTGTGATTGCCTACGTCGCCGTAGTGGATGTCCGTCAAGATACGATGACCTTCTTCTCTCGATAGGCAACGCAATAATGGTCCGAGAAAAGACTTCTTGTAAAGAAGTCCATCACGAAGATCGTATCTCCCCCGCTCTTCGATTGTATTTTTCGAGCTTGCTTCAGTGCAACGCGGAAGCGTTCCTTCCTCAAGGAAAAGATGAAATTCGGTTCTCCATTGCTCTTCGTTTTTGAAGTCTTCGTCCTCGTTTGCTCCTGATAGGATATCATCTTCGACAAAGTCATCGGCGATATCTTCCCCCACGTCATCGTCAGCAATTTCCTCCCCTACACCGTCTTCACGATTTGTAGCGAAGGATTGTTGTGGAGTAATCGAAGGCTCATATACTCTTGTTATCTTTATGGCCTTAACTCTTTCATCCTTTAACATTGACGATATGTATGCTAAGGCATCGGCATGCCTGAGGTCTTTTCTACATAGATGTTGGGAACTTGATGTTGGGTACTTGTGATGCTAAGGTTTGGACCAAGGACATATAGGCTAAGAGAATCTCATCATAGAGATTATATTCCAGTTCGATTTGCCGAACGACTAGTTGTGAATCACTTGTTAGGCGCACGTCGGTTATTCCCATTTCTATTATTAAACGAAGGGCATGTACTACGGCTTCGTATTCCACGATGTTGTTGGTATGCCACTTGAACTCCAACCTTAGCGCGTGCACAATCCTATCTCCAGTTGGGGTGGTGATCACGATGCCTATGCTTGCGCCTTCTCTGTTCCTTGATCCATCAACGAAGACCTCCCATCTCCTTTGGTTTGAGGGTTCGAGCACGTCGACTGGATCTTTTCCGTCCTCTTCTGCTTCTGGTATGTCCTTCACTTATTCGTCATTATCCAGAGGTAAGTCTGCTAAAAAAATACGCCAACACTTGTGACTTTTGGGTGGTTTGGATCTCATGGATAATATTGAATTGATTTAGATGGGTATTCCGTTTTGCTATCCTTCCCACTTTCCCAGCATTTTTGAAAATAGCTTCCAGCGAGCGCTTTACATGGGACACGAACGTAATGTGTCAAGAAATAGGTTCTCAACTTTTGGGTTGCCCATACAAATGCCAGGATGAGTTGTTCAATTTTCGTGTAGTTTCTTTTTGCCGGGTTGAGGGTCTTGCTGACGTAATAGATCGGTTGTTCGACCTTTGTGTTGGTTTTGACCAGTACCACTCTGAATGCGTCCTCGGTTGCTGCAATGTAAAGGGCCAGCACCTCATCGGGATCGGGCTTCTGGAGGATCGGGATCGTGTCCAGGTATTCTTTAATCTTCAAGAAAGCTTTTTCGCATTCAGCGGTCCATGCGAACTTGTTCCCTTTCTTGAGGATGTTGAAGAAGTGCTTGCATTTGTCCGACGATCTAGCGATGAATCTCCCTAATGCTGCCAAGGATCCGTTAAGCTTTTGGACTTCTTTCAAGTTTTTTTGGGACGACATTTCCACAATGGCCTGGATCTTAGTAGGATCGAATTCGATGCCCCTCTTCGTCACTAAATATCCGAGGAACTTCCCTGATGTTGAGGTTGGTGAAGTCGATGCATATCCTTACCCCTCTGTTCTTTTTTGGTACGATGACCACGTTTGAAATCCAGGTTGGGTATCTAACTTCTTTGATGAATCCCGCTCCATTATTTGGTTAGCACCTTTTCTACACCATGGTGGTATTCTCGCGCTACTTTTCGGCAGCCTTCGCCAAGGGGTTCGTGTCGTCTTTTCCGAAGTTCGTGTTGTATGATTTATGGATCGATCACGGCATGTCGCCTAGTTTCTATGCAAAAATGTCACAGTAATCGTTGAGAAACTTGATTAAAGATTCTTCCCCTATCCTTTTCCATTAGGGTTCCTATCTTGATCATCTTAGGGTTCTCTTTCGTTCCTATTTTTATCTCTTTGGAGGGTTCAAACCAACGTGAATGTTAGTTTTGTTCATATAAGAGAGAACGTTCTTTAATTTGTTATTTGCAGGCTTTTCAGCCCCTTAGTTGCCGAGGTGCCTGGCTTTGCAGCTGTGGACGATGCTATCCTTTGTTAGGCTTTTGCCTGAGGTTTCTTCAAGGTATAGATCGATCGCCTTATCCTTAGCAGATGCTTTGTTTCTGCCATTTCGGGATTTTCGCAGCTCATCTTGTTCATTATTGAGTTGGTTTCAGGGCCCGGCATTCTCGCTACGGTGACGAATCTCCTTAATTTCCATTACCCCTTCCGGTGTTTGGAATCTAAGGTATTGATGATATGTTGCTGCCACCCCTTTGAGCTTGTGCACCCATCTTCGTCCAATGATGGCGTTTAGGGAGATGAGCGTCCACCACACCAATCGGCATCAACTTTCATCGGGTCTGCCTTTACTTGTAATATAATGTCCCTAGAGGCTTCGTTGGTGCGCCGTTAAATCCGTAATAGTAAGAAGACATCGCTGCTCATCATTCAGTTCCATTCGTTTGAACGTATCATAAAATAGAACGTTGACTGAACTCCCTCCGTCAATCAGAATCTTCTTGACGTTGCACCCTACAACAGGTAACGTGAAAACCAAAGGATCGTTGTGATCCTCCATATCTTCCTCGACATCTTCAGCGTCAAATGTCATAGGTGCGCTCGTCCATTGTTCGGGCTCTAAACTTCGACTCCATCGATTTTGTACAGTTCGCAATAGTACTCAAACTGCTTTCTCAACCTTTTCCCTATCTGGGCAGTCAGTGAGGGTCCGATAGATTCGGAGCATGAAATGTTATTGAGCGTTTAATTACCCTCAGTAGTTTTACTTGCTTGCTTCATTTGGCCCTATCATCGGTTTCTGCCTTTTGAACATATTGCTTAAGGTCGCCAGCGTCAATCAGCTTTTGGATCATTATTTTGAGGTTCTTGCACTTTTCGGTCTGATACCCATTAAAGCAGTGGTACTCACAATAATCTCTTGACTTTTCGGACCTTAGGGGATGCTTTCCTTTGAACCAAGGCCATTCTAGGTTTTTTTGCTCCTTAATTTCTCTTAGGATGCGAGTGTAGTTGGTGTTCAGCTTCGTAAAAACTTGATCTACGAATTTCCGATCATCGCACTAACGATCATCCCTTCGCACTCTCTTATCTTCACTGGAACGTTCAGCCGAATTGCCTCTCTTGGATCCGCTGGCTTGCTCCACCGAATTGGTCCGATGAGATCTTGCGCTTAGTCTCTAAGATTTTCCCGTTGGATTTCTTCCAATCTGGCATGTTTCTCGATGATTACTCGAAGGTCTCCTTTGGTCGTGGGGACGCTTCCGTGAATCTCAATAAACAGTGGCTCATCCTATCCATTCCCCACTTGTAGAAATTAATACTGACCACCGGATCCACATTCCCTATCGCTTGAGAGATTTTGTGCCACATATCGGTATATTCCTCATGGTTTCTTTGTACGCGATCGCTAACGAGAAGAGCTTGTCCATTCCCTCGCGTTGACGGCCTTGTTGTACATGTAAGTTCTTAAGATTTTCAAAGAGTGGTCAGAGGAGTCGATGGAATTGGGTGGTAGGTTATCGAACCAATACAACATGGGGCCGATCCTTTTAAGCTTGAAGGAAAATATATGCAAAGGACCGCGTTATCCTGATCCCAACGAGCCAAGATACGATTATAATACCGAAGTTAGGCAGCGAGATCGCTAGATCCATCATAACATTCGAACTTTGGGATGGGACACTTCTGAGGAATAAGAGCTTTGGCAAAATGCGGAGTCATCAGTGTGGTGTTAGCTTCTCTCATCACTTCCTCCTCCTTGCCTAGCTTTCTGTTGCTTGATTTCATCCATCATTTGAGCACGAAGGTTCTCCATTGCAAGATGATGGTCCTCTATGACCATGGATCGTCCCCGATCTTTCTGCTCTCGCTATCGAAATAGTCCGAGTCCCTGGGAACATGGTCGACTGGATAGTCGATCCTCCGGCGCTCTTCGATTTACCGGTTCGAATTGTCGACGTTTGGCCACTACCATCCTTCGGTCCCGACATTAGGGCGGTGGTGCCTTGGAGTTATCCCATCGTGCGTATTTTCTACCCGCACGTGGGCGATCCTATCTTTGAGCTACTGATTTTCTTGTGCAAGTAGGGGCCACAACAAATGTGATACCTTCTCCGGATTCTCCTAAACTCTTCAAGTTCCGCCATCATTTGATGGAGGGTTCGATCTCCCGGTTCTGAGTTCCTACTTGTACTTGTCCACCGTGAGGCTACAACGTGATCTTCATCAACAGTCTGTATCAAAGGGACCTATGGATCTGGGCATGGGCTTGAAGCTCCATCGATGTCATGGCTTCTGCTAGTTTGCCATCATAAGAGGTCGATTGGTTGAAGGCCGCTGGTTCCGCTCGTTGGTGAGTGGCATCCCATAAAGGGGTTGTTGTATCATTGACTCGCCATTCCTTCCCGTTTTTCGTTTGCTCGAGTTGTCGTTGTTACTTTGGAGGCACTCGTTTGGTTGTCGCGCAAACAACGCTTCGTCGTACGCACCGACATCCAACCCACGCCGTGTCGCTCCATCCTCGTTTTCTTTTCCGGTTGCTTTAAGCTTTTCACCCTTTTTGTTTGCTACGTGTCATAACCGAGTTGTCCTCGGTGTTTCTTTTGACGATGCCTTGGCTTTTCCTACATCCTTTGCTTTTTCCATCTTCGATTTTTTCTGCAAAAACAAAACATTGTCGAAGAAACAATATCCGCAGGGGCTTTGTTAGCAAAATTAATCCAAAGAGAGGGCAAAACCCACAACGCACGTCTAAAGATTTTTAAGGAAAGTATAGCTTAATGGAGACTTCAACAATCATAAACATAGATCTACTCATGAGTCTAAAATTACTTTTTGAAAACGGGCAGATTTTCGGGTTTTTATGCATGGAAACCTAGATTTGATGTGAGTATTTTCTAATACGACGATTTCAAGGGTACGTCACCCAAAATCCGAGTTATAAGAAGGTACTGGTCTAAAAAAAGATCTTGGATCTCGGAAATAACTGCGAGGGAAAACCCGAGTTTAGCTGGTTTTTTCAAGGGAAGCGACTCAAAATGTGGGTAGGTCTAAAGGGTTTTTGCAATAGAAAACACAGATTTAAAGGGTTTTTGTTTTTCAATGGAAAACGCAGATCTAAAGGGTTTTCGCAAAATATAACGCAGATCTAACGAATTTTTGCAATAGAAAACACTAAAGGGTTTTTGCAATAGAAAACGCAGATCTGAAGGGTTTTCGAAACAAAGAAGAATGATAAACTATTCAAGACACTATTATTTAAGGAATAACGCTGAAAGTCAAAAAAAGTAAAATCACAGGGAAAGATAAATCTTTACCGACAAAAGTACCCGTTTCTAGCGCCAGATTGTGAACACAAAAATAACGAAGGTATCTCCATGTCCACACAAAAAAGTTCGCAATAGCTGCGTAACCGACAAAGAGATAGAAATATACGTAGAATAACATAAAGTAATGAAAAGGAAACCTAAGCCTTCTAGATCATCTCGTTTTCTCATCATAGAGATTCCTATGATGATTTAAATGATGCATAACGTTAAAGTGAGACAGCCAAGTGCGTAACGTAAATGAGATTTAAGATTTACGTGGTTTAGCGCTAAGGCCTACATCCACGGGTTGGTGTTTCACTATGTATTATAAGGATTACAAAGATAGTCGAATGACTTTAAGTAAGGAACGGCTATAGAGGGTAATAAAACTCATACTTACTCTTACAATTTTTCTCTCCTAAACTATGTTTCTCTCTCTCCCTAAAATCGTCGACCCCTCTCCCTCAGCTGGTTGGGGTATTTATAGGCCTTTTCCGTGGGTCCCCGCCTTCTTCCGCATAACCGTCCTTATCGCCTTGGTTATTGCGTCAAACCGATGCTAGCTTCGTCTTGACCCGACGTCTTCCAACGATATTTGCAAGAGACGATGATGGACCTCCTTCTTTCTAGGGTTTCGACACGCACTCCTATGCTTAGGTGTTTAATGCGGGTGGTTGAGCAGCATGCATGTCTTTGACTCGCTATTGACGCGTGTGTCAGCTGCCTTTGCTCCCATTTCGTTCGATTTGGATCTTCCTCGATGATTAAAAGTTATCTTTTAAATCATCTACTGCAGCTTATGGCGTTCCATCATCAAAAAGCGCCATCATCATCGTTAGATATGCATGAGGATGGGCACGTGGGTGCACGAAGATGATCATTTCTCCTTAGGTGTCGAATGTAGCATCATTGTCTCGATGTTCTTTTTGCTTCATGCGTACACGTGTCTTTTTTCGACACGCGGTGCGTTATTGATTATGTGTATACAA
>JAJJWW010004350.1:0-54736 GCA_023531295.1 Papaver armeniacum
GGTATCCTAAAGTGTAGAAATGACTAACCTACCCTTAACCTAATTTAATTTAAAACCAACATAATAACCACCTATATATATAACCACCTCCTCTCATCACCACCGCCGCTCACCACTACCTACCACCTTCTCTACCACCACCACCGACCATCTCAAACCACCACCGCCGCCACCTCTATATATAGATTAATTTAAATCATTAACAAAATCAAAATCAAAATTATAACAAACCCATTATTTTTCATTCGTTTTTGGTTGAAAAAATGAGAAGTAATCGTCAAAATGATTTGAAAATGGAAGTCGCGGAGAGAACTTCGGCTAGGAATTTTGGGGATTTTTTTTTCGAACTAGCCGAACCTGATGGAAACGAAGAACATGAAGGAAAGTTCGGCTATTTCGAAAAAAAAAAAATTCTAGGCGCAGGTTGCCGAACTTAGTTTTAATGGAGTTTTTGCTTTCAGAAAAAGTTGGTTACGTCGCAATTTTTTTTTTAAATAGAACTTTTGGTTGATTCGCCAAAAAAAAACTTCCTAGCCGAACTTTAAGTTCGGTTACGTCGCAAAAATTTTCCTAGACGAACTTTTAGTTCGGTTACCTCGCAATTTTTTTTCCAAACGGAACTTTTCTCAGAAAGCAAAAACTCCATTAAAGATGAGTTCGGGTACCTTGTCTTCAGAAGCATTAGCCGAACTACACTAGCAGAAGAGTTCGGCTACCTGTTCTTCAGATTTCGTAGCCGAACTTTATTGTCATAGCCGAAATCAGTTTATAAAATTTTCATTTTTTCGAAAGTTTATGCCAATTCAAGCAAGATTAAGTAAATTTGAAGTATACCTAAGTACCCAAAACCCTCATTTCCAAATCAACCATCTTAAAAAAAAAAAAAAAAAAAAAAAATATATATATCTTCTCAAAAAATATTCTTTTAGAAACACCAACTAATTAATCTAACCTCATTAATCACTAATTAATCATTACACAAACACTAACTAATTTAATTACCAAGGGTAAGTTTGGTATTAAAAAAAAACTTAGATAAGGGGTGACTCAATATTACTTATAATATCCACCCCAAAAAATGGAGAGTAGTCCCCAAAAAAAGGTTCCTGTTTTATCACCCAACTCACAATAGGTAGTACAGAAAAAATGATCCTTAGGCTTTTGGGGGTGGCTCAAGCCAGGTCAAGCCTGACTATAGTTCCGTCCATAATTATACCGGGATAACGGGTATTCTGATGAGAGCAAATAACTAAATTATACCTTTAATTTTATTCTTATTTTTTATTAATTTTATTTTCTTAAAACCTTTTTTTTTTTAAATTATATTTTTTGTTTGAGTTTCGTTGGATTATTTTTAATATATTCCTTACCGAACTTCATGATGTTTTTTGTATGCGAAGAACATACTAAGGTTCGCTAAATCAATGTTCTTTTTCCTAGACAAACCCGAGTTCGGTTGATTGTTCTTGCTAGCCGAACATCAGCCTATTAAGGTTCGGCCTAAAAAATACAAAACTTAACCAAAGCGGACTTCCCAAAAAAAAAAATGTAACGAATTTTTCCAAAAATCAATAATAAAAATAAAATAAAAAATAGCATAAAGACATCCGAGCCATCACTACAAATATATGGATAAGGCGTTTTCACTTTTACTTCACAATGGCCTACTCCCATAATCTAGAGTTGTCCCCAGCAAATTGTTCCTTTTGAATCGTGATAAGATCAAGTGAACGACAATTTTGTTGCCCTATTATTTTGCTAAACGGTGGTCTAATACAATGTGGTTATAGGTGTTATCCCATTAGCTAGATTGGGCTAAACTATGGTACAACCCGATATAATTATCGGTGGCAGCCAATTAGCTTGAATGGGTTAATAATGTAGTTAATGACCCATGAATCCATGATTTTTTTTGTTGTCAGTGTCACAAATATTTTATCATTGTTTTTTTTTTCTTTTGAAAGAGAACTAATATTAACATTTTACTCGCTTCGTTCTTCTTTTTATAGGGATGGCGATGTGGAGTATAGGGGGTCTCGTGGATTTGGTAGATCTAGATAATTTGTATTTGTAATGATAGTAGAGAACTGAGTCGAACAACGATATCTTCAGATAAACATTACTATGACAGAGTTGTGTTCCGAGACAGTCCCACTGGAAAATATTCGTGAATCTATGGTTTTGTGGTGGAAGTGGTCAAAGCTTAGGTAATATAATGCAGGGGGAAGGAAAACCAAAGAGTGTCTTCGAGATATGTGACAAAAGCATAGAAGAGGAAGAATAACATCATTTCCGAGGTATGTGAAAATACGATGGTATCAACATACCATTATATCTATTTGTTTAACCTATATAAGATATATCTTTGATATAATCTTCGTTTGAGATGGAACACAAACCACCAAAGTGTACTGCCATTTTTACTTTAATATATATATATATATATATATATATATAAAGAATATAACACGTAAAATAAACAACAAACACATTGATTTTGTTAACGAGGAAAACCGCTTGACAGGGAAACCCGGGTATCCTAATCTAGTTTTGAATACTCTTATAATTACGTCATTACATTCTTGCTTATTATGCAACTTCGGTCTGGTGCAGTTGAGAAAGAATAATCTAACTCATAGTTACTTTGTTTTCTCGATATCCCCAAACTTACAACCATTTTGACCCATGCATGTGAACCCTTTAACGAGAATATTGTCACTACCAAGAAATGCTCCATGTCCGTCATGAAGACTATTTTTTATCCGGCCTCTCCAACTCGACGACTAGATTTCCTTTGGAACGTCAACCACGCGGTCAAGGAAATATTGTATGATTCCAACTTGGTTTCAATCAAGAAATCTAACAATTATGAATTTTCCAAGTCAAGATTCTTATGTTTAATATCCAAAAAAATTGAATCACCAAATATTATATTCATAAGATTTAAGCTGCTGGATCAAACAAGGTTTAAGTTCATATGGTGAACAATATGATTCCAATCGAATTAAACTAAATCATTTGAACACCGTGTTATCTCAGTCAATCAAGTGTATCAGATGTTCACGTTACCAATACTTCAAATCTTCAATCTTTATAGTAACAATTAACCCTTGCAAAACAATAACTTGATGCCATTATTGATAATTGTACAAATCGGAGTGTGTTAACATTGACTCAATCAACGACATTATCCACAGATTCTGAATCAACTGAATATGTAGAACAAGTTCTTGAGTGACCTTATTGCAAAAGAGAAGAAACGTGGAATAAACAAGAACTTACAACATAAATAGGGCTATTTGATGGTGGATACTTAGGTTTTGTCCAATTTTAGTGTTTGGTCTAACATATATCGACCTTAAGGGTTGGTATTTGGAAATCAAATTGACCCGCATTGACTGTTGTTGCCTAGATTTGAGTTAACTGTGTAAAATAAATTACACCAGTTTACAAACATATCCCTAATATGGGCGTGTAAAATAAATTACACGAATTTACAAATATATCCCTAATATGGGCCTAACATCTAACGACTATGACGTACTTCCTCCGTTTCAAAAAGACAGTCCGGTTTGACTTTGTCAAGATATTAAGGAGACCAGAGTAGTTTACATTCCTACCCTTAATTACTTGCCTAATTTATTTCAATAAAATGTTAATAATAAAAACTACCAAAAGTTGTTATGGGATTGTAAATAGGAAATAAAAAAAAAAAAACTAAAATATATTGATTTATGGAAACAATATCAATAAAGTAAAAGAAAAAATATTCTAAATATTGAGTATAACCTTTCTAAGGAATTTAATTTGGAACCATATATATTGCCTTCGAAAAGGAATGAAGGATATATATTTGTTTCCTTAATTATACTCTGATTTCATTAATATTTTAGATTGGGTCACATTAAAAAAAAAATATGAATATAGAAAACTTAAGGGTATGTTGGACAGTTCATTGGAAAAATATGACTATAAACAGAAGTTGGACACATTTTTGAAACAGATCAAAATGGAATAGAGGACGATTTTTTTGAAACAGAGGGAGTAACAATTTTGCCAACAATCATGATTCCCTTAACCTAATTATATTTTTACTTGACCTAATTAATAGGATTTTAATCCCAACATTGATTTTAAGTTTGAACATTCATAATACTTATCCTTGACATGTCTTGACGTGAAATTTTCCTGGTCACCCATGTGAACAGAACTAAGCATCGAGAACTGATTAAAGTTGAGTTTTGATTCCCTAAATTTAGTTTTTACAATGACAAAACCTACTTAACTAATGAGCCCATTGTTGGATTCAATTGTTAATTTTTAGGGTTTATAGCTTTTTGCAGAAGATACAGGAAGATGAGGAGATTTTCATGCCCCTTAGAACTTTTTTTTGAGTTTGTTTATCCCGAAAGGAATGGAATGAAAAATGGATTTAAATAAGGAAACATTGATCACTCGATCTCTTAAAAAGACGATCGATCTTTAGCGTTTCAATGGTCCGGAGTTAATTAGAGAATGGATGGACGTAAGTATTGTGGAATCGGTGGGTGTAGTTAGTAAGGACAAATTAGTCCGAGTCTGAAAAATACATCGAATAATTAATTTTCACCTGACCAAATTAATTTTCTACCAAGATATCCACGTTAAATTTCTTGTCACATGAGAACTCTAACTAGTGCAACCGTTGCCACGGTGGGTGGGCCGACCGAAAACTTGACGAAACGACACCACCACGTGATTGCTGCAGTTGTTCTCCTGGCACGCTACATTCATTATTTAGAGAATTCAGATAACTAATGAGATGATTTAAACGTTTTGCATCATTTTATTTGTCTGCGGTAGCATGTACTGGACTCTTAACTCTAGCATATTAGATATTGTAGTTTAGCTCATTAAAGCACTCTTATGATTCTCCTAGATAAAGTATTTACTGGTACATATCTCCACTCTTTGTAGAGTTTTATCCAAAACAGTGTTGCGAAGATTAACATTGAAATCTAGCGAACTGCTAAAGCCCTCCAAAAACAAGACCCAAGTTCAGGCCACATCGCACAACTCTCCTTCCTCCACTGGTTACAATGGCACTACTACGAGGATATATAACAATAACTACCTGCCTTCCAAAATCCAGCCCAGGCCGGTCCACTACAAACTCTGGTTGCCAAATTCACTTTAGAATCTCGTCACCAACAACACCACCAAGAGCAAAACAAATCAGCACCCAATAAATCCATTTCCAATCATATCCACAAATCACCAAGATAGAGGCAATGCAATTTATCCCCACTTGAACCTTGCGAACCACAATCCCATTTGTTATTGTTGCAATCATAACCAACATCAGAGAAACCATCAACTCGACTTCACTGTTGTCGTAGAGAATAACCCAAAAATATGTCTGTTGATGTCTCTGTTGTCGTAAAGAGCTTCAATAATCTCATCTATGTTATTATTCATCTGCCAATCTTCACTGTCGACTGCCTGAACATATTGTTGCTATTCTGTAACGAGATTATGCCATGGCTATGAGTTGAACTAAATCAGCCACTAATCAACCCAGATCACTCCGTGGAGTGTTAGCTTCCATGTTCATGAACGTCCTTGCTTTATACTCGGTTCACATCAGCCACGCCACCTTCTTCAACAACTCCATACAAACCCCATTCAAACCATCTCAGTCATGTCCAACTCTCCATCTTCACTACTGCAATATGAATTAACAACTGTCCACTTCCTTGAACTTCTGGATGTCTTCACCTGATCTTCAAATGCAAAAGCCAGCAACCATCCATTTCAGTGATTACACTCAGCTCAACCAATCACCTATTGCAACGATGGCAGCAAATACCTCCCTGACCATCCTCTACCGGTAGCTCAGCCAATTAACCTTGCAACCCCAATTTCAGTCCATTCAAATCTGAGAACCCTACAGACTCCATCGTTATCATCCAACATCACCAGCCGAGAAACATCTTCGCCACTGTAATAAGAATGAACCATGGTGCCATTTCCATTTCCCTAACTCACTAAGACGTAAAATCATCACCTGAAACTTGATACGATCTGTAATTTTAAACCTAATCCGTCAATTGATTCAATACTCATCTCAAATCTCGATCGGAATCTTATAAATGAAACCCACCTTCTAAATCTGCAATCGATTCCATAATAATCTGGAGGTGGAGTTTCTCTGGAGTTTGTGACGAAGAAGAAAAAATAACGAAGGAGAAGAAAGAAGAAGGGAAAAAGAAAAGAAGGAAAAAAAACGGAGGAGGAGGTTTCCGAGATTCGAACCTGCAACGTTTAGGTCACTTTACCTTGGATGTTACTAAACTGCCCCTCGACAATTACTACATTACCAACCTCCGTGTCCTTTTTTCTGCACAAGAAATTTACGTGATTACCCATCGTGTTTTGTTATATTTACGCCAATTTTAGTGAGAAATAGAAGCATAGAGGGGCTCTTTAGTCCTTTCATTGTTGATTGAAAATGGTTTGGGACACCAAAATCCAATCTTTTTGTGTCAATTGATGACTTACAATTTACAAAAAAGTGGCCATATAAAGGTCCTCCCTCGCTTCGCTCGGTCGGCCCAATAAATGGTTGTTTTTCCGGCCAGATCTTCTTCCAAATCCGTACCTAATTCTTACTTAAGTTCCTTCTCCATCTCACTTCAAAAACATCTTCGAACCATTGGCAGTCCCCCCACAAGAACCATGGCACGCAGCTTGCACAAACCTAGAGCAGAACTGTTTTCGTCAACTGTTGGCTAGCGAACCTGGATTTGTAAATAACAATCACTCGAGCATTTGCTTGAATAGTTTATAAACATCTTGCAAACTAGTGATGGAAAGAACTTTGTTGAGTCTTTTTTTCTTGCTTATTAGTCATCTTTCTCCGCAAACTTGAATTCATACACAACCCATCTCTCATAACCGTAACATAATTCATTTACGAAATTGTAATTATCCATTCAACCATAATAATCAATGAGATAGTACACCATCTTCTCCACTGAAATCTTGGCAGGAATTTGCTTCAAACTCCTTGTCTGTGATTTCCAAAACAATCTTACTTCTTCTGATTCTTCAAGAACTCAAATCACTCCTTAATCTTCGTCACTCACAATCAGAATCAACGGCAGACGCTAGCTTTGTTGATGATGATTGAGGTGATGAAGGTAAAAATGAAGCAACACCCATTCTGATTACAATTCTTAATTGAATTAATTAGGGAGAGATGAGTTCATATATAGAAGACATAAACTGACCCTAACCAACAATCATTCGACAATGGAATCGAAATCATTACTTAGACCATAAGGGTTTTTCTGTGAGATTTCTCCTCAAGGACTAATGAATTATATCATTTCATCACAAACTATGAAAACATAGGATCCCTTGTCTGAGTGATCCAAGCAGTGTACCATTAATATACCCGCTTGACTTACTGGCATGAAAAAAAAAAAAAAAACTCTTCAAAGACGTATTAAGTTGGCCCACACGATTGGAATGGCCAACGGGAATAACCATAGGGAGAACGTAATGTACCAAGAAAGGCGGTCATAGACATCGAAGGAATCTAAAGACTTAAAGCTATTTTTTTTTTTTTTTTTGTCTTTTAGATAAATAAAGCTCTCACGTTGAACGGTGAGTGCGGGTTTTGGTTAAACTCTCACTCCTTATTAGCCAAAAAATATTTTTTTGAGTTTTGTGAAACGAGAGTTTCCAAAAACTACAAACTCAAAAAGGAAAACTTTACTTACCATGTTTGGAATTTTATGGAAGTCCAAATTCAATTACCATGTTTGGAATTTTCGAGCACCTACCTATCATATTAAGACTCTTTATTCCGAATTAATACACATATTTTCAGCACAAAATAAAAGGAATAAATAAATAAAGCACATATTTCCCATCTTTTCTCTACCTATCGAATGTATTCACCCCGCAATACCAAATCGAAAATGCATAGCCACGCGCACACAAGTTAAAAGAAAAAATATGCACGGTACGTAGCACGGGCACAAATCTAGCAAGAATTTACAATGCGATCACAAAGATCCAGCATGGGTATTTATTTCTTTTCCATTTACAATTTTACCTACCCTGTCCAAAGCCGAACATTAAAAGTTACCTCATATTGGCATTTACCCAATTGAACAAAAGATTGGGTATGGGTAAATTGCATTCTTCACTGGACTTTGCAAACCCAATTAAACCAATTAAACAAAAGATTGGGCAATTACATTTTTCACTGTCAGGAGCAAATATACAAAATTACCTGAAATTGCTTTTTACCCAATTGACCAAAATATTGGGCAGTGACTACTCTTGAATTCCCCCTACTTTGGCTAATCTATGTTGGACACTGGACAAGTTAGAAAACGACCCACACACTAGTGACTCAAAATAATTCACTTACTTCCATCATCTTAGTTTATCACCACGACCTTCCCTTGCTGCAGTTCCGCTAATGAAAGCCGTTTAGCATTTTCAGCTGCTCGCACGTAATAGTACAATCTCCAAAGTGTTCCATTATCCTTCATAAACAAACCACAGAACCAATTAACATATAGCGCCAAGAAAATGATCTAGAGAGTACTCATTCTGTCCTTTTCATATGTTACCTCCTTATCCAGATCAATGTTCAGCTCGTAGAATGATTGTCCACCTTTTGGTAGCTTTCTACGTTTAATAATTTGTACAACTCGATCTAGATTTTTTGGGGACAGAGTCTGAATCAGATTCCGAAGTTGTTGCTTCTCGGCAATGTTCATTTGTCTGCACATTCAATTGAATATAAAATATTAGTATTTGTAATCAAAACAACACGAGCAAGGGGGCAGATTCCACAAATGAAGTTCTGACATGCAACAAATTAGTATCAAATTGGAAAGCTCATCATGTTGTTCTGTTTACTAATTCTAAGTTCAGGTTAACTAAGGCAAATGAAAGTTCCAATCATTTTAATTAGCATTGACAAATTTACTCAACTAGAAATTTACAACAAATCCCTGGAAATCTCTATTTTTATTCTGAGTTTCATGAACACACCTGCACTTGGACACTACAATATCAAGAAGTTCTTCGAGCTTCTGCTCCATGTGTTCTAGCTGAAAAAAGATAAATACTTAAGTATCGCAAGGATCCATAAGGACCATAACCATGAAGAGATATATTCAATGGAATAATAATCTTCACAACAAACTGCTCAAGATAATTTATTTTTTTACCTGTTTAGCTAATTCATCATTATGTTTATATAAGGCTTCCTTAGCTTGCATTCCACCATCCTCTAGAAGAGCAAGTAAAACATCATTCACCTGGGAAACATGTAAGGCCCACGGCCATGAGTAGTTTAATATAGAGATAGACGGCATAGATAAACCCCCAAAGAGCAAATATGAATTAGGCAAGTCTATGGCAGATTAATCCAACAGGTTATTACCATTGTTTTATTGTAATAAACTTCTTATCTTTCAAAACACACACACACAATCACAGAAACTTCTTACAAACTTGAGGAATAACCAGTAACACGTCAAGAATACCATGGGTAAAATTTCAATTGGGTGATTGCATTTTTACTGTTACTTGTAACCCATTATTTTTTATCTTTTTTGGGAATTAACATGCTTTCTCTCTACATAATGCAACTCTTCCAAACAAATGCTGTAACAGACATAAAACTGGGTATGTGAGCTTACAGATTCTGTGTCGTCCTCAGCACCTTCGGCATCTGACACAGCTTTCTGTTTTTTGTATCTGATCCCACAAGCGTTACACAAAGTCTGAAACAAATAAACCTTCTCAGATGATCTAAATCAAACTGACAACTGGGGCATTGAAAGTGAAAAAAAGGGTTTGGCTGATCACCTTAGCCCCGCTGGGTCCAACTCTCCATTGAGGTGTCCTTGGTGAGCTGCAATTACTACATCTTTTTCCTTCCCACCCTTGCGACCACTTTCATCAGAGACAACTGTGTCTGAGCCTGATCCCTGCTACCAGAAAAGAAGATAAGCAACCACAGCAAAATCACACTCAATGGGAGCTAAATCAGAGCAGAGGTAGAAAGTGCAAACCTGTGCAGAAGATTGGGGGCCAATGGAATCACTACGTGTAGGTGTACTTATTGGAGTGGAAGAAGAGGATGATTTTTGCTTCTTAGATGGAAGTGAGCTGACAATCCCACGTTCCTTGTCTTTTAAGGACGATGTTATCTTGTGCATACCTAAAACAGGTTCCACCATCTGCATTCAGAAAGCAATTAATCACCAGAACTTAACTATCTATATTCTTCACAATCAAGTTATTTATAGGAAACCCTTTGTTTATTTGTGTGAATCTTTGTTGTGGGCGCGTGCATCTGTGTGCATTTGAATGCATTTCTAACATAAAAAAACCCACAACAAGTACCTTGTCAAAGATTTGGATAACCATCAAGAAAAAAAAAAACACAAAGGCAGGTACAAAATCAAGTCCATTTCTAAGAGTCGAACTCTAACATTCCTAAATTCTCTGTTTTGTGTCATCATGGAAGAATTTAGGCCAATAAAGAGTAAAAATTACTTGATCAACTTCCTTGCTTAGGTCAGTGACACCTTGCTTGAGACATGTCTTCAAATTTTTCAAAGAGATGTGTGAGAGACCAGGCCTAAAGCTATCGGAAAAAAATGCACCAAGTTCTTCAACAACTGAAACATGGCTACAATCATTTTGGCGGTAAATACGTTGAACTTCAGAAATGTAATATTCAGCAGATTTCGGTTCAGCAAGTGAAGCTTCTGACATCACCAAGGAGTATTGCTAGCACTGCATGTGACAATCAATATTTGTCAGCATAGTCACATTGGAACTGAAATTCAAAATATATAAATCTAGTAACAAAGATGCAGACAGAGTAACAAAGACAAATCCATTCAACACAATTCAGCTGATTAGCATATTTAGCATATCAAATACAATTGTTATGACCTGACCCTGTTGAGTGAGAGCTATTGCTTTCCTAGTTTTCTATCTCTTCGTTGTTTCCTTGTAAATATGCATTCGTGCAATCAATATAACAGGAAGGCAGTAGATGTTCCAAGAGTTTTACTCTCCTATGTCACCCACCCAACTACAGTAGCATCTAGGCCACTGTCATCATTGAGAGATGAGAACCCTGTTCAGATAAATTTTTTTTGACAGTTTAATAAACGGGAAGACACAGTCTGTTATGATTGATCTAGCAAATCAGTTACAACACTTGCCTCATACAAGGAGGCTATATTCTGATGACTTAATACAGCTATTCAAACATTTGCATCATACACGGCGAAATTCTGATGATTATGATTGTATTACCTAGTAAGAACACACGAGTACCAGTTCCAAACTCAAACTTACAGATATAATCAGTTTACAACTTTTGCACCAATAACTACCTGCACAACCAGGATAACCATCTTATTGTACTATACACCACACTGTTTGCAGAGAGGAAAACAAAGACATCTGCAGATCTAGTCTTTTGACAATCAACACATACTATATTCAATGAGTCGGCAACCACAAATTATACAAAAAAATTTAAACTCATGATATGGCAACTGCCCCTAAAGCCATAATTAAGGTCGGTCATACACATATCCCCAACCAATAGATGCCTTGGATTTTTAGATTGTCCCAGACTAAAATGGAGTAAAGATGCAAACACACTAGAACTTAGAATCACAAACTATTATTCAAATTCAAAAGAAAGGGATTGGCAGGAAACAAGCATTTGATCAAAAAGTTCATTCCCAAACTAGTACTTCAACATATCGAGCATAGTCCAGGATGTTCTCCGCACCATGTATTTCATATTTACCTTAAATCACCTACGCCTTTCTATACCTTGAAATCTTCCAAGGCAAAGAATATACCTTTACTATGAGATAACTAAAACATGTAAAACGGTGAAGTTTTTGGACCACTTAGTCACCACATGATGTATACAACCGATATCATCAACACAATAAAAAGAAGCATCCTTGTATCCATTTCTTAAACATTCAACTACCTAACCTTCTTTATTCATATTTGATGATGGTAATACTAGAGTACTAATACATAATGATTTACGATGAAGATGAACTACATATTACGGGTAACATACTAGATCATAAAAACATTATGATTTTTAGATCTAAGTGCTTGCATTGTACTCGGGGAAAATTTGCATGATACAAAAGAGAAAAATAACTACAAAAAAACATTTCTAATTGTACTTTTCATAGATCTTCTAACAAAAGAGCCTAACAATCTCAACACTTCCAAAAAGATATCCATCCAACTTTTAGCCTCTTTTTGTTCAGATCTAAAATGAAAAATACAATTAAATTTCAATACTGCCCAGTGTTGCACAAAGTTAATTTTCTCATCTTATATCATGCAAATTTTCTCCGAAAACTACGCTACAACTCCGATTATAGATCCATCTTCACTTTTAGATCCATGGTTTCACAAGTAGGTATTACAAAAATCTCCTCCCAGTCACACTAACAAACATTCTCATCATCATCATCATCATCATCATCAAGCTTCAATGATACAGCATGAATGGTAACAAAACCTAATGAAAAGGAAAGGGGAGGAACAAATCAAGAACAAACCCTAGATTTGGTTTTCACCTGAAATAGCCGAATATTGGCAGGGAAGAAAAGGGGGTTTTGACCTCTCGGGACCACACAGTTTGTATGCTCTTCGGATCCTTCCTCTTCACCTTCTAGGTTATCTTCTTCTTCACCTTCTAGGTTATCTAATGAAAAGAGAGTGACGGTGGAGAATATAGTACAGAGAGGTCATATATATATACTTACAGAGAGATAGAATGGGTTCATCTTTCCTTAGGTAGACCCGATATTCCACCCGATGGAATGCCATCTGTCTTTATTTACTGCCTTATTTTACGGAAAATACCCATTAACAGCCGATATATCCTTCAAATAATAACTCCGTTTCCGGACTGATTTTCAAAATTCAGTCTTTGCGACGAACTAAAGTCTGAAATCGGTGCTACAAATTAAGCTCTAAATTGGCTATGGTTTCGAATTCCTATTCACAAGTTGGATTCTAGTTTTGTCTCTTGAGTACGACATGTGTACCTCGTGATTACTTTACCAAGTCATCTCGCCCATCGGAATAGGTCATGGGAGTACAGATCCAGTTTGTTTGTTTTTTCTCATTCTCTCTCTTTCATGTTGTCATCTAAACTTGGATTCACGTTTTCTCTTAAAGCGATATACAACAGATCACCGGTTATGTGGTAGACGTCTATCGGATTTGCGTTGAGTGCCAGTTGGATTAACGTTTTCTCTTAGCGCGTTGGATTTAACATAGATCAACGATTATGGTTATGTGGTAAGCGTCAGTTGATGTTTTCTGGCAGATCCAACGTTATTTCGATTGATACTGTGTGTGAACCGGATTACCGCTTTCACTTGGATTCCAAGCTTTCTATAAAGAGTCCTGTTGTGACGAGGTTACCTTTATAGCAGCTCTTATAAGGGTGTACCTTTTAGCCATTAGATATCAGATCTTAGATAAATGCGCATTTCTAGATAAAAAATAGATACTAAAAATATTTTTATTATTTTCTTTCTCTTTTATATGCTTATATTTTATTTAATTTGCTTTTCAGTCATTCGAAGAATCCGTGAGAAATAAATCTTTAGTTTTACCAAAAATCTGGAGATCTATATGTTTTTTTTTCTTCTAATTTTATACTATAGAAGAAGATTTGATCGTGATAGACCCGATGGCCTTCCCCTAGCACAATTAATACTCCCTCCGTCCCAAATTAGATGAGCTAGTTGTAGTTTGCACAATTTTTAAGGCAAGGAGAAAAGGGAAGTATGTTTAAGTATTTTTTACAACTATATCCTTATGGATAATAACTACTAAAACTTAGAAATGATTTACTCTTAAACTATACCACGGTTTTCCGTAAACTTTTTACCGTTGAATAACATTTCAAAACACCTACTTAACGAATATAAACATGACTACCAAATTATACATATTTCTTATAGTAACAATAATCAATTAAAAGGGTAGTTTTAGAAATATCTCCTTGATTAGGGGATAACTCATCTATTTATGGGACAAAATTTAAAACCAACTAGCTCATCTAATTTGGGACGGAGGGAGTATATCATATCATCACTTTTACCATATAAATATGATTATGGTACTGCTTTAATGATGACGAAGCAAACTAGTATCGAGATTTAAGATGAAGCAAACTAGTATCGAGATTTAAGATGAAACGTACATTCCGCTCAACTACCATTTATCAATTTTAGTTGTCATGGCAGCTAGAAGTTCATTTTTCCATGGTTGCATCCAAAGTAATCGAAATCGTTCCTCGGTGCTACTCGGTTGGGGTGCTTGGAGCGAGGAGCAATAAGTTCGGACTTGGAAATCGCCAAAACTCGGTCTAATACTCGGAATCTATTTATTAATAATTTATATATTGCTGCTCATAAGTCATGATTTGTACCTAATTAAAATTAAAATTTTAACATTATAATGTAATTAAGTGTGTAATATTGTTATGTTGAACGTATTTATCATGTATTTAGATGTTTTTCTATTTTATAACTCTCATCTAAGGGTTATGAATATTTTATTTTCTGATTTAAGTGCATGCAAGGCCAACTCAGAAAAATCGTTAACTGGTTTTGCTAAAAAATCAGTCCAAATCGGCCGTCTTAATTGCTAAAAATCGGAGAGGCCTTGGAATCGAAAATCGCCTCGGTCATAGAGCTTGTAGCGATTACTCGGTGAGTAATCGGCCTTGGAGAGCGATTTTGACTACACTGGTTGCATCATTGCTTCGATTTTTCATGAATTAATCATTGCTTCGATTGTTTTTCCGTTAATTACCAATGTAAGTAGTTGTTTAGGGGTATGTTCCGACAGATAATGGTATTACTTATGGCCGGACCGCTTTGAATTTGCAGTATCAACAATCTACACACCAAGATTGTTCATGGTAGTTGTTATATCCTGTATTTGCAATTGACAATCATATAAACGGAGGAAACCGAAAAGCACACATATACAGTTGTTATATTGAATTTCTTGACCCTTGATATATGCATCAATCAATCTCGCCTCTTTAGAAGAAGCAACTAGTGCTTCAACAAAATCAACACAACTTTTCGTTGTAGTTAGTAGTTATTGTTCTTCTTCTTCTCCCTCTAATTCAATCATCCAAAGCTCCCGGCACTCAAAATAAGGATCTTATACTTGTTCTCGTTAACTTTTCCTAGGTTTTTAGTTTTTAGGAAGAATTGAAGATTAGGAATTTTATCTCACCAACCAAAACTAAATTGTTTTATTTGATGGAAGGACTAACCAACAAATTAAATTAAATATAGGTAAAATAAAATAAAAAGCAAATATTTTTATGAGTATATAAAATTTGTCTAGAGATGTGTGGATATCTAAGATATATATCCAACGACTAGAATGTGCACCCTTATAATAGCTATCACGAGGGTGACCTCGTCACAGCAGGCCTCTTCTATAAAATACCTTGAAACATGGTTTGGAAAAAATGTTGAATTACTCTATTTAAAAAAAAAATGTACTGCGCATTTCAAAGTTCTAATGAGCACCTCCAACAACGTCCGGTTACCAAGATGTGACATCATCAGCTTGTAAACTACAGAGACAGTGATGGGGGTACTCGTTCAAATTCTGATCGCGCAGTGGCGCAATTAAAAAATTTCCTTTGAAACCATTAGACTTGATGTTCCGCACTTAGAATTAGGGGTGAGTATGGTCCATAGTGGACTGTTTTTCTCATCATCCACATCCATTCAAATACATGAAAAATTTTAAGTTTGGTATCTGCATCCAACAGATTTGCATCCGATGAAAACGTGGATGAAGGGGTTGGGTGTGGATGATCCAATGCATTTATTTTGTAATTAATATTTTAAATAGAGAGACAAAACTAACTTTAATTCTCAAGAAGTAACAGACAGTTAACCCTCAACAACAAAATACTAAATCTACGAATACTAAAATTCATAACCACAATAATAACAACACATATCAATATTCCAACGTGCAAAGTGAAACTATTACCTGCTTTATGGATGTCTCTCGAGTTTTGGCCCTCAAAAGTTCGACAAGGTAAATGTTGAAGAGATAAATACATAGTAGATTATATATAAATACTATACTTTATCCCCATATTTTACAAAATTTTTATGAATAACCTTAATGTAACGAGAGCGGGTGTCTAACGTATTTTAGGACAACAACTGCTTCCAATCCAAAATCCGTTGGATCCTACAAATTACACTTGCATGCAGGATCCATTTTGTTGATGTACAGGTCGGAAACTCACCCGTGGAAAAAAGGATGGGCTGGATGAGATATGCAAACAGCAAACTGGATCCTATATTTTATTTTATTTTTTAATACGAAAGGAAATATATTAAATTAAAACAAATTACACATCATTATCCCTATGGATACATTGTGTTATCCAGACCGGAATATTGTTTGTAAATTTTTCAACTGAAACGCCAGCTATACCATGTTTAGCCACCGAGTGAGCAACATTATTTGCATCTCTAAGTCGTTTATCACTAGACTTAGAGATGCAAATAGAATTGGATCCCATATGCTCTCCCTTATTTGGAATAGCTCAAATTCCACCGTAAACCTCGCTCTTACTTTAATCGACGGGGAAATTGAAAATCAAAATTAAAACACTCTTTCAAAAATTATGTCTCTGATGCAAAAAGAGTTTCAAAAATAATAGATAACTCTTAAACTTTCCCCTAAGATCTTTATAGCCACGACGACACACATGAAAGATTTTATTGCTCCACAATGTAAATCATGGCCCTAGAAAAAATCAAGAGGGATCCATTTATTAGTAATATTAATCAACAAACCAACTGACTTGAAGACACACACTATATTCATACGTAAATATTACAAGTATGTTATTTGCTATGAGAGGCATTTGCCTAACTCTTAAACCATCAGGTTCAACTAGACTTTATAGGATGTCTGTAAACAATATAAGAAGTAAGTTGTTTTTTAATTATTTAATTAAATCGGAAAGTCAAAACTTATTAGAGGATTCTAATTTCAGAATAATTGATAAAACCAATAAAATATATATTTCGGTAAAACAAAAACAAAAATGTTTTTAACTTTGCGTATTTTTCTTTGTTGTCATTGTGCTGACAGGTTCAAACTCAGGGGCTTGGTATCATGTCCTAAAAAATTTACCGTCGTACTGAAGGGAAACCGAGGATACATTAATCTCGAACCAGCATGTTTCTATAGAAGTAAATTCCATCAAACAACTTACTTTCGATAACTTATCTCTAATCATTTACTTACATCTTTAAATTAGCATGATTGATAATACTAGCACGGGTATAACGAATACGATAATAGACAATCGAACATGACACAAAGATTACTTGGTTCACCTTCCCTATGTAGGCTGCATCCATGATCAAAACTACCCCGATAAGCTTTTATTATCATAACAAGTTATACATTGATACACTTCATATAATCAACTAGTTATATAACCCACTAGTGATAAAGGACTTAGAAACAACAAGACATATTACGAAGAGTTTACCTCTTCCTTTGTTGTTCTTCTTCCATAAACCTCCATCATCATGGTTGCTTCAACTTTATACAAGAAAATGAAGAACATCGAGAATTATAGCTCATCCCATATGAATCTTAGAAATCATAGATTTCTCCCATACCCTCTCACTGCAAGTCTCTCTTTTTACATAGATTTTCCCCCATCATACACCGTTGTAGGACACAATGGTTGTGACCCTCTCACCCCTTGTCAAGAAAATTTTCAAGAGGATGATCTCCCTCACCATTTAAGCCCTCTTATATATTAGTTACATCCTTCTCCCCAAGTCTTAGAAAACTCCTAAGAATTGTCTCATACCTTAATTAGGAAATCCTAAACTTGGAAAACAATCCTCCAAACCGTCATACAAGTTTCCTTATCCTAATAAACTTTGTAGACATTGCATTCCCGCAATTTCCCTTTCGTCGCGGTTTCTGACAGCATAGATCATTGTTTTTTTCTTCAAAACTGTTACCAGCAATCCGTTGAAAATCTTCAGCTAAGTCAATTTTCAAAAAAGGAGGTCATCAAAGTAATGACACCTAGGATTTAAAACTTTTTATACCTATATTTCATCTCTAGTGCAAAAATCAACGTTAATAGGAAAAAACGACATAAAATATCATTTTTTTTGAGCAAAGAGAAATATCATTAAAACAAGAGAACATTATAGTAACAGACCACCATCTGACTCTAACATACAGATGCAGAAGCATGAAGCTAAGAAACCATTAAGCGGATTCCCTCATGAAAACATTACTGATAATATTTGGTGGCATCTCTCACCAAACTTTGACTTCTAATACTTTTTTTTTTTTGCATGTATAGCAAGCAAATCTATTGCATGGTTGAATCCCTTCTTTTGAAAGAAAAAACACACTAACTCAAAACACTAAGGAATTTTTAACACTATAGGATTAGAAAGTTTAAAGTTCATGGGAGCATCAATATAATTCTGAGTCAATCTCTAAAGAGTTTTTGCCATGATTCAATTTTTCTAACTTTCCTACTGCATAAGTTATCCATGATGGAAAGAAAGAGGGCTCTGAGGAATCGGGCGAATGCCGAGTCGGCTCATTTAAAAAATAGGTTTTGAAATCTCATGATTTCCTGACTCTTAATCTTCTTTTGATTCAGTTTTAATGTTTGAAAAGTTAATTTTCTCTAGATTTTGATGTATGATTGTGGAATCAACCTGTTTCTGGAAAATTATAATAACCTTTATGATTAAAATTTCTAGAATTAATATTTTCTGTTTTAAAATACTAATGAGTTTCTAATTTTTTTGTAGATCTCTGATCAATCATTTGTGGGTAAACCAGTGGTGGAAGCAGCATGAATATTGCAGTCAGGAAAATAACAGTGGTGTGGCCAGCAGTGGTTCTAACCATCTTCGTTGTGTTGATGGTCCAAATTAGTAGTTCAGGAGGTTACTCCCCTTCCTTCATTCGCAGAATTTCTGAAAATCAGACATACAATCCAAGTAAGATCATCCTTATACATCCTATCCATAGATTACAGCCTTCATCTTCTCTGTATCTTCATATGAAGTTTTATCATCTTCAAACTCCGATTCAAATCAGAGAACTCAATTGGAAATTTCAAAAAAATTTGGCTCTCAAAACCCAGTCAATCAGTTTCCCTAAAATTCGCAATCAATCTAGCAGTAAACAATTCAAAAATTTGTTACCCTATTATTCAAAATTCCTAAATTATTTGCACAGATATTGTGGAACTATTTATGGTATTCAACTAAATACAATTTTAATTCCATATCCAATAGAATTTAGGGTTTCCCAAATTAAAGGATATTCATACTGTTTTTCAATTATCTGCAATCAATTTCTCAAGTCTCTTTCAAATATAAATACTGAAGCAACGTTTGAAGATTCACAAAATAATATATTTATTGAAAACTTCAAGCTATTCAATCTCGGAGAATTAGATATGTCTTAAACTCAAAGTGATCGTATCAATCAATTATCTAGACAACTAAGGAATGCCAACATTGATTTGTCTACAATGGCAAGGAGAACAGTGGAACTACTCAAATGGTTACTGAAGCTGCAGGACAATGGGAGCATGGAATACTGGGGAAACTAATGGAGAAGACAAAAATGAAGACGAGGACTATAAGATCAGAGATAAACTCACTTTGGGGGAAATACCATAACAAAGAGATCAGAATTATGGGTCAAAACCTGCTGCTAGTCTGGTTAAACAATGAAGCTGAAAGAGATGAAGTGATAGCTGATGGTCTCTGGTTAATTGATGGTGTGCTATTTCATGTTCAAAAATACTATAATCATATCCCTCTGAAAGACTATGTGTTTGATAAGCAGATTTTCACAGCCCAATTCAAATACTTGAAACTGGAGCACATGAATGTAGCTGTGATAGATGAATCCATTGGTTTTATAGGAAGGAAGATTTCAACAAAACCAAGAAACTGTAGACCTCGTGTTGGTAATACTGTGAAGGCAAAAATTGAAATGGACTTAAGCAAGCCTCTTTATAGAGGTGGTTGGTGGAAGACATTAACTGAAGAGGATGTATGGATCAGATATCATTGAGAACTTCAACCCAAAAATATCTGTCCAAAATGTTTTGTGATTGATCATAATGAAGAAACCTGTGAGTATACATCTCATCTGTTGTATTTGGATACTCTCTCTAAGGCTGAATATGAAACTTTTCTAAAAGAAATCAGTGAAGCTAATAATGGATTGGAAGAAAACAATCCTGATGTAGCAATGGAAGAGGTGATAGCTGAGGAAGGAATTGTGGATGAAGCAAGAAATGTCAAAAGAATGAGAAACTCTACCCTTGATTCTGCTCCTTCAATGAATCCTCACAGTATTCATATTCAACCTCCTGCAAGCATACAAAGAAGTGAAACTACTAATATGGATCTTCAACACAACTTTATGATGGAATCGGAGGAACCAACTGCAATAGTTACTGCACCCATGAATGATTGTGTCAGAGTCTCAGCTCAGGTATACACAAAAACCTAAATCTTTTACAAATTTTCTTTTCCTTAAATTCCCTTTTTGATACCATGAAGATTCTTGCTTGGAATGTACAAGGTTTAGCTCAAAAATTTACAAAAGATTAGCTCTCTGTTTTGATTAAAAAAAAATCTCCTGATTTCTTGTTCTTAGCTAAAACAAAAATAGGTAAAAACAGTATGATTAACTATGTTAAATCCCTTTGTTACTGTAACTATACTTGCATAGATAGAGTAGGCCTAGCTGGAGGTTTACTTTTGATGTGGAAAGATGGAATTAAATGTGATGTTCAGGATAGCTGTCATAATATTATCAATGTGGTAGCTAAACTTCATCCTGCTAAATATGAGGTTCTGATCTCTTTTATGTATGGCTCAACTTATTCTGATACCAAAAAGATACAATGGGATTTTTTAAGTAGAATCACTGAAAATCTCATGTTTCCTTGGATTGTCATAGGAGATTTAAATGTTCACCTTCACAGCTTGGAGGTTAGTACTTCATTTTCTCAAGATGATAGATTTGTTCAAAATAAAATTAATGAATGTGGTCTTTTGGACTTAGGATATATAGGTAAAGACTTTACCTGGTCTAGAAAAATTGGTTCTGATTTTAGAAGATCTAGAATTGATATGTCTTTGGGAAATTAACAGTGGTGTAATGAATTTCCAAATGCCAAAATTTATCATCTAGTTCAAGCTGGTTCTGACCACTGTCCTATCATGTTAAACACTGAGCCAACTATGAGAAACTTATGGAGACCTTTTAAATTCTTTGAAATGTGGTTAAAGCATGCTTCCTTTAAAAATCAACTTGCTATTGCCTGGAATTCTAGTACTCTAGGTTCTCCTGCTCATCAGCTGAATGAAAAGCATCACATAACTAGGAAAAGACTTTCTTACTGGAACAAAATAGAATTTGGGGATATTGATAGTAACATAAATTTCTTGCAGGATAAACTTCTTACTATTCAGACTGAACCAATCTCTAGTGACCAGTATGACAGATTATCTGAAGTTAATAAACATTTAGAATTCTGATTTAATATCAAAACTGAGTTCTATAAGCAAAAATCTGGAGAAAAATTCATCATAGATGTGGATAATAACTCTAGGTATTTTCACACTTTAGCAAATAGAAGGATGTGTAGGAAAAACATAGATGGTCTTTATGATAATAATGATCATTGGCATGATAGTAGAGATGATATAGCTAATATTCTTGTTTCTCATTTCAGTTCTGTTAGCTGTGCTTCTCTGCAGAATATTCCTAGTGATATCTTTGATATTATACCAACTGTAATCACTGATGATCTTTTTGAGTCTTTTACTAGAATCCCCAAAGATGAAGATATTCTTAACATAATTAAGAATATGGCATATGGCCTCTTGGAGTTCTCCAGGGCCAGATGGCTTTCAAGCTGGCTTTTATCAAGCAAATTGGTCTATTATTGGTAATGATGTGGTTAAAGCTATTCAAAGTTTCTTCACTACTGTTAACATGCCTAGAGAATTCAATAAAACTTATCTTTCTTTGATTCCTAATTCTGAAATTGCTAAAAAAGATGTTGATTTTAGACCTATAGGGCTGTGTAACACAATCTATAAGATAATTTCAAAAAATTTAGCAAACAAAATCAAACCTCATCTTAAAAAGATTGTCTCTCCATACCAATCAACTTTTGTTCCTGGGAGAGCAATCCAAGATAATATAATCATAGCTCATGAAATGATACATACTATGAAACATAAAGAAGGGACTAGTGGATCTATGGATGTTAAATTAGATCTTTCTAAAGCCTTTGATAGGCTAGAATGGCCATTTCTTTTAGGAATGCTTAAAAAAGTAGGTTTCCCAGATAAATTTTGTAAGTACATTGAACAATGTATTTCTACTACAAAAATTTATATCTTATTAAATGGTTCTCCAACCTCTGATTATAGCCCTTCTAGAGGATTAAGACAAGGGGATCCTTTATCCCCTTATCTCTTTATCATTGCTATGGATTATTTGTCTAGAATTCTTGTTAATGCATCCTCTAATCATGTTATTGAATATCTCCATACAAAGAACGCGCTCCATACTAAAGTCTGGTGTCAAAGATCGCTACGGAACTTAAATTAGAAATGCTCCTCCAAAATCTTGTTATGATGAAGCCATCACTCATCTCCTTTTCCAGATGATATTCTTATTTTCACTCAAAAAGCAGATATGCATAATGTTATTTCATGGATTGGGTTATTCTAGAAACTCTATCTCGAGTAAACAAACTAAATCGGCAACACGGCGGACCACGAGATTTGTTTGTAAGTATTCGGTCTATCTTTGGATGCTCCCAACGTCATTTGAATTTTAGTAAATCTAGTGTTTACTTTAGTAAAAATATTAGTCAGAGATGGGTAAAAGCACCCGCACTATGTGCACCACCTAATTTCTTGAGCCTACTTCTGCGGAGTCTCGATAAAATATCTTTGTCTAATGCATCCGCATCTTGATATATGACTGAAATGAATGATGACATATGCCTCGTCGATCTGGATGATAAGTACCTTGAAGTTACTCTTTTACTAGGAAGAGACATACAAGCCGATTCACAATTGTGTTACGATTCCGGAATTTGGTGTAGTGAATGTATTTCTACTACAAAAATTTATATCTTATTAAATGGTTCTCCAACCTCTGATTATAGCCCTTCTAGAGGATTAAGACAAGGGGATCCTTTATCCCCTTATCTCTTTATCATTGCTATGGATTATTTGTCTAGAATTCTTGTTAATGCATCCTCTAATCATGTTATTGCTGGTGTCAAAGCTGCTAGAAATGCTCCTGCCATCACTCATCTCCTTTTCCAGATGATATTCTTATTTTCACTAAGGCAGATATGCATAATGTTACAGGTATTCTAGAAACTCTATCTCTGTTTGGTAAGTATTCTGGTCAAGTGCTGAATTTTAGTAAATCTAGTGTTTACTTTAGTAAAAATATTAGTCCTGCTGATAAAATAGCTTTGTCTAATGCACTGGATATGACTGAAAAACTAGGAAGAGACAAAACTAAAGCATTCAAACTTATCATACAAAGTTTTAACTCTAGATTGATTCCCTTGAAAGGTAAGAACATGAATTGTGCTGCTAGGTCCACTATGGTTAAGCATGTGCTTAATGCTCTTCCTACCCACCAGATGGGTGTTTTTAAAATACCAAAAACTACTATTACTCAATTAGATTCTATTCAGAGACAATTTTGGTGGGGAAAGGATGGTAGTAGTAGAGGCATTTATTTTATAGGATGGGATAAACTTCAAATACCTAAAGCTCTTGGAGGATTAGGTTTTAGAAATTTGGAAAATCTTAATATTGCTTTACTGTCTAAGGTACTTGGAAAGCTTGTAATGAAGAAGACACTCTCTGCTACAAGGTTCTTAAAGCTAAATATTATAAAAATGATAGTATTCTTCACCTTGATAAACTTAAAGAAGATAGTTCATGGTTATGGAGAAGCATTTATACTGGCCTTGAAATTGTGCAAAAACATGCTAGATGGTTAGTTAAGAGTGGTACCAAGATAAACATTTGGCTAGATATATGGGTTATAGGTCTAGATAACCCACCTGTCCCATTTGTTGTACTTTCTAGCTATGTAAAGTATAATTTAGTATGTGACTTATTCATGCCAGGTACTAGGCAATGGAATGCAGATATAATAAATGCTCTATTTTCTCATGATTGTTTTAACTTAATTTTAAGTATGATAGATCCTCCTACAGGTGAAGATACTTTGATTTGGTCTCCTGATAGAAAAGGCAAATTCTCAGTTAAAAGTGCCTATAACACTATAAGTTCTGATGCTGTGAATTCTGTTACTGCTAGCGGTGTTATCCCATCAAGTGTCTGGAAGCATTTGTGGAAAATAAAACTTCCACATAGAGTTCAACTCTTTGTGTGGAAATGTTTAAAGAAATTTGTTCCAGTAACAACTAGGATTTCCAGATACAAAACTGGTATAGATACTCATTGTTGTTTTTGTAAAGAGTCTCGGGAAAACATGAATCACTTATTCATGGATTGCAGCTACTCCAGAGCAATCTAGTTTGCTATGAACATTAATATTGATGCTATTATTGACAATCATAGTGTTTTTTAACAATGGGTTGTTAGTTGGTTCTATTCCTCTGATACAAATGTTACTGCTCTTTGCTTGACTGATGAATCTCTTGTTTGCAGGTATATGAGTACAGTTTGGCAAATCTGGAAAGATAGATGTCTGATCATTTTTCAGAATAAAAAACCTAATGTGCAAACAACAATTGCTAGAATAAATCACCTACTTTTTCAATGCACTAATGTTACTGCCATTCATATTTCTTATGTTAATAATTCTCTGCAGCATAGGATTTGGAGACCACCAGAAAAGGACTTTGTGAAAGTCAATATAGATGGTTCCTATACATTTACTAATAAGAGAGGCGGTATTGGACTAATCATTCGTAATTATGCAGGGGACTGCATAGGAGCTAAAGGGAAAAGCTTCACAGAGGAGGTGGAAGAAGAATATGGGGCTGAGTATTTTGAATGCAAAGCAATGGAACTAGCAGTGGAATGGATGGAGGAACTGGGATTAACAAAGGTCATCTTTGAGATGGACTGTGAAACATTAGTAGCATCTATGACTAATGAAGAACTTTAAGTTCACTGGTTTAATCAAAACATTCTCAAAGTTATCAAGAATAAATTTAGTGTTAGAGCATTGCTCGGTCGAAATCGCATGCGTTGTTATCTCAAGCATGTTTGTCAATGTTAGTGATCAAAATTATAAGTCTTGATTTCTAGTCTACTATATCTAAGTCTCGGACTAGGATAAAAAGTGTAGTTGAGCTCAAGAACTCCATGGCGATCATCATACAAGACGAAGAACTACTCAAGGAACTGGTGGAACTTCATCGACTAAGAGGTATGTGGAGACTTGAACTTATCTATCACTCAAAAGTCTATCTATTATATCTCCTATCTTGAGACAAAATTCGTTTTGCTATATAGACTTTGATTATACACATTTGCTATTTGGAGCCGAGTTTATCTCGCCTATCTATTTCTCGAAATATGTTGGTAAGCTTTCGCCTTGGCCAAGTTCATATTTACCTAGTGACGAAAGTCATTTTATGTTTCGATAACTTTAAAAATGGCTTTGGCGAAAAATAGTTTGTGGATAACAACTATATAATGTCCTCTAAGAATGTTTCAATGATTGAAATGAGAGTTTAGATTATATAACCATTGTTGGATATAAGCATTGTGTGGAAACGCATACATGTATAAGTCCTTATTCCTTGAACCGAGGTATGCTTACTTTGTTGATCAGGAAAACCGGAACAACAGTCCACGAACTGTCGTAGGTTTTCATCCCGAGAAAATCTGCTGGAGTTTGTAAACTTCTTCCGGGAACTTAAGTCCGCGAACTTAGTCCGCGTACTTGAGTTGGTTATTTCTAAAGACGATTATTTGTGAACTTATAGTTATATAAACTAAGGAATGCAATTTGAAAACCGTGGCCATAAAGTTCATGAATCGATTCGAGTGAATCAAATCGTTTTTGCTTCGATTGTGTCTTGTATACTTCTATAAGATCTAAGCAATTGAACAACTCTCTAACTAGTTCATTTGAGTCATTTGAACTAATAATGGTGAAGAAGAATATGGTTTATATGAAAGTGCTCATATGGCTAACCATTTGGTTAACTATTGTTGAACCAACAAATGTACATGTTTGGGTACGGTTACACAAACCTAGAAACGTGCATTTCATTTGTGTGTAACAAGCTAAGTTTTCGATCCAACGGTTGAAACATATTAGCTTGAATCTAATCAGGTTTCATCTAACGGTGAATATTGAATGCTTTGTTACTAAGCTAACATTGATTACAAACCCTGATTTGAAAGACTATATAGGGGAGAACTCTAGCAACTGGGAAACCTAATCCCCACACCTCCTATGTGATACTAGTTGTATAGCTAGAGTCGATTCTCCTTTAACCTTAGGTTTCTACCGAGACCCCGTAGGTTAACGACTTGAAGACTTCATTGGGATTGTGAAGCCAGAACGATACTACTTTCTTGTAGTTGTGTGATCTGATCTTGCTGTTTCTATCGTATTAAGTACAATCATAACGATTGGCTTGAGATTGATATCTCCGATATACAAGATATAAAAGTAGTCGTAAACATCTTCGTCTCATCGTTTGTGATTCCATAATATCTTCTTTCGCCGCGTCGATTAAGATTATTGTGAGGTGATTGATAATACTAGGCTGTTCTTCGGGAATATAAGTCCGGGTTATCAATTGGTTCATGTTCACCTTGATTTATCAAAAGACGGAACAAAACTTGTAGGTATTTCTGTGGGAGACGGATTTATGTATTACCGTAGACTTTTCTGTGTGATACAGATTTGTTTATTAAAGTCTTCGACTTTGGGTCGTAGCAACTCTTAGTTGTGGGTGAGATCAGCTAAGGGAATCAAGTGCGTAGTATCCTGCTGGGATCAGAGACGTAAGGAGCGCAACTGTACCTTGGATCCATGTGAGATTGATTGGGGTTCAACTACAGTCCAGACCGAAGTTAGTTTATAGTAGGCTAGTGTCTGTAGCGGCTTAATACATCGTGTGTTCAATCTGGACTAGGTCCCGCGGTTTTTCTGAATTTGCGGTTTTCTCGTTAACAAAATTCTGGTGTCTGTGTTATTTCTATTCCGCATTATATTTTGTTATATAATTGAAATATCACAGGTTGTGCATTAAGTTCAATCAATAAAATATCCAACCTTTGGTTGTTGATTTACATTGATTGACACTTGGATATTGGTCTTTGGTACCATCCAAGTTATTTCTCTTGTATTCAATTAGACTCGCTGATTTCTATTTGCTTGAGTAAGAATTGAATCAAGAAAGAGAGATATAACTCTTTGATATACTTTATTAAGATTGAGTCTAGTTGATTCTCTTGAAAGTATATTGGAGTTAGTCCATACAGATTGCTAATTGAAATATTGGGTGTGGTTGTTGTACCCCAGCTTTTTCATTTAGAAACAAAAAATTTTGGTTTTGTAAGTCTGTTAACAGGCTAGGAAATAAAGTTGCTCATGAGTTAGCTAAAAAAGCTAGATTGGAAGATAAAAACTTTCAGTTTCTAGATAATTTCCCAGAATTCTTACTACTTCTGGTGAAAAATGATATTATGTAATTTTCTCCTATCAATGAAATTCTTTTAGTACTAAAAAAAAAAAGTTATCCTTGATGCTTCTATTTAAATTAATGTATGATCTAATTCTATGGATAACTTCCCTAGGATGATAAGTTTTATTATGAAAAAAAAATTCACATTTGATTTTCCACAGATGACATAGGGTGCAGGCAGCTAAATTGGAAATGTCAGAATTGTTGGCTTCCAGTGAGTTTTTGTTAGAGAACCAAGAACTAATCCACTGCTAGAGAGAAATGCTAGATCCTTTTGAATGATGAAGTGATGAGGAAATGCCAAACCATATAATATCTACATATTGACATTGAAGAAGGAGATGAGAGCTTGTTTTTTCTTATATGTTGCACATGGGGGCAAGAACTATTGATGTGCTTGATATAATCACTCAGCTTCTTGTTAACTGGAAGAATATTGTGACTACGTTTCCATAAGAAATGTTGGATCTAATGAGGAATACACATATGCCATAGTGTCACAGGTTCGCAACACCCAAATGCAAAACCAACTTGACAATGGCAATTATGCTCCACAACACAATCTCAGCCAACTTCGCACTTAGCCAATACTTCAATTTCTTGACTAATTCTCTATTCAGCCCATACTAAATAGAGGTTATGCTCACAAATCTTCCAAGCCTTCAACCAAATACACACACTCTGCTTGATGCATAAATGTAATCCAAAACAAGGGACAAATGCACCAACATAACTTAGCTTTAAACTAGGTCGTAGCCTTTTATTTATTGCACACTTAGGGTTACAAACTCTTCTTGTTCCGGATTACCCAATCCCTTCACAAGATCAGGCTTATATAACCTTACAAAAGCTATTTACAAGTAACTGTCAAGCAGTTACAAATTTACTTTATGCCAGGCAGTTAGCCAACCGTTCCAACTGACGCCACTACACTCTAAAGCTAAACAAACAAGTCCTAGCCTTCAGTTATGCATAAAGCAACTCAACTTCCGTGTAACCAACTCGAAAACCGTCAAAGCCATGTGCCCGGCACATGTCATCTCGCCTTTGGCATAATGATTGCGTTTGCCAGCCAGAGTAATGCAATCATTGTTGAGCATAATTCTCCAACGATGCAAGTGTGCTAATGCAAGTATTGCTTGCATACCTGTACGCCTCATGCAGACAATTTACTTACCAAACTCATTTGGCATATCTTGACACTAATCTCGCGTCATTGGCCATGTCCAAACCCTGTTTGGCACATGTCATTGTCTAGCTGCAACTCAGACATGCTCTCTGCACATCTGACACTTTGGCCAAGCCACTGATAATGCACAACAATTGCGCATTTTCACTTGGCCACTTGACAACCATGTCATAGACCTCCCCCACCAGCTGAACTCGACGCCCTCGTCAATTCTTTTCGCTGTAGGTAAGTGGTGTGATTTTAACAAGTTGTAGAAAGTGGTAGTAAAAGTTCGTTCAACTCAGACTTGTAAAGACTCGATTTCAGACTTAAAAATATAAAACACTAAAAATAAAGAAAATATGTACACAAGTTTTGTCACAAATATCGAGAGGTACTAAGACTCGGGATTCCACCAATTCTTATATTCATGTGGTTCAACTAGTAATTCTAGACATCCATAGCTCAAGTAATTGACTCTAATTTATTGCCGCAAGTAGATTTTGAAAGTAGTGATTGTATATCTAAAGCATGAGACATCAAAACACTTAAGAAAGCATGACCCATCAATTGAAATCACAATCACTCAATAAAAACCATAAAACAATTAATAATCCATGCAAAAGTCATGAAAGAATTAAATAGAATTACCACACGCGTGAAAAATGGCTTCCTCCGTCATCTCAGTATTGGGGTTTAGCTCCTCATATTATTCACGTGCTCAAAATAATTGTTCATAGCTCAAATAGGTGAAAAACAAGAGAAAACTAATAAAGAAGACAGTTTGCAACTTGCAGAGCGGCGTTACAAATGACTCTTTACAACGGGTGTTGAACTGTTACAGAGAAAAGATGACAAGCTTATGATGTGTGATCTATTAGTGTTGAACATCGATACTTCTGTTGTGCTGTTTAAATAAGACTGCTTCTGCGACTGTCCAACAGGGTCTTATGTTCTTCAGATTAGGGTTCTTGAGAACGACACTTTTGTAGTGTCGTCTGCAACCCTTCTCCTTCTTCTTCACCTGCTGTTGCTGCTTCTCCTCTGCGGCTTCTCTGCTTTGATTCTGCAGCCTCCAATCGACCCCAAAACTCCCGACAAGGTCTCGACACCCTCCTGGAACTCGTATCCCTCTATTTATACACAACAGAGTTAACAAATCTTCACGATATTTTGTTTCCTTCCTTACAGGGTACGGTCTTCTCTTCTTATTTTTCTTTATTTCTTATACGTCTGCTGAGCTTCCTTGCATACTCAAACTTTCCTATGATAGACCCAAATCTTACTGAGAATATATATTCTCTTCAGCCCCACGTGATTTCCTGTTTTGAACCAATTTCCCGAGATATTCACATAGGTAAACTTCTTTTTTAGTCGAAACCTAATCACTTACCAACCCTGTATTGATATAATAAGCCTTAATCAACCCAGGTCCGTGAAGAAATCCGATAATATCACAAATAATACCGACCCAGAACTCGGTGATAGTTTTCCTCCCATGTTTTATCGAGATTATGTAAACTCGTGTATGTTTTCTTCAAACCAAACTCCTTAGCACCCTTGCTTCGTATCAACAGGCCTAGAGCAACCCAAATCTGTGAACAAACCCACAAAAATCTTGTTTGAATTCTCGCCTGAAAGTCTCGCAATCACAGAATAATATTTTCCCGTCAAATATGCTTTGCTTCATATGAGCAATCTAGCCTAAGTTGATCGAATGTAACACGCATACCAAGCCTGATTAGGCCTAACAGATCAATCCCAATGAAAAGACCCGATTGAATCTCCCTAAAAGACGCCGAAAATTCAACCCATATATCTGCCATTCACACTAAAAAAATTCCCGCCAAAAAGATCAATTCAAATGTTGAAGATGACCTGCCCCTTATCCTGTTCTGGTGTGCCAATAGTAGCTGCTCTGGAAATGGGTTACCCCTTAGTAATTGAAGTGCCCCTTATCCAAAATGTGGATGCCAAATAACAATTCCTCCGGGTGCTTTAGACAACTTTTCGAGCCGATTTTTCCAAAAATGTTTATTGGCCAAAAATACCTACACACACATAAAACACCATAATAAGTACAAAAATGAGAACTATCAATATATAGAATCGAGACAATTTAGACACAAAAATGTGTCTACAAATACCCCCAAACTTATTATTTGCTAGTCCTCGAGCAAAAATAAAATAAAAACAAAATCCTAACTCACTGTCGCAGGCATCGTCGATTGCATTTAGCGTATGCAATAAGCCTTTAAAACCCTAGGTGGCACTAGTGGCCGAGTTATAGTCTCGGGAGGGTTTACCAGAGGTGTACCCACAAAACCTTTATACTCCAGACCCTAGCTATCTAGGCAGAACCTTGGAAGGCACTAAAGAATCTCCTTGGTTGGCATACTTATTGACTACAGAAGGAAGTACCCTGATGCGAAATTCCAATTGCTGTATACGAGTTTGCACTCAAGCATACTAAAGTTCATATATAAGTCACAGAGCTCTACTCAGATAGTTTCTGGACATCATAACCGGAGTCAACCAATCACATGGACAGATTAAGAAATGGATATAGAAAAACATAAATGGTTTTGATGTTGACTAAGGTGAACGGTGTTTCTCATATCTGTCTGAAGACCACCGCCAAAATGAACCTATCCTAATAGACTGAGATACTGGTCTGGACTAATATCAACACACTGGCATATACATGGGAACCAGTGATCGATAATCCTAACTCTAGGTCAACACAACTGGCATATACAAAGGTTCCAGTGGTCGACTTTATTGAATTTATTCCGGTTGGTCTGATGGTCTGGTCTCAATTTCTTTCTTTCTCTTTCTCTTTTTTTTTTTTTTTTTGGTATCTCAACTTGAATCGTGAGCCCCACCTAATCACTTAGAGAAACATATTTTAAAGAAAACAAAATAAAAATAGAAGTGAAAAGGATTCAACTAGATATGGTGAAACTACCATGTTTTTTCTTTAATTCTAACACCTGAGCTCTGTGCTTTTATCTTTAGATGTTTCCATCTAATCAGATTGGTTCCTCAACTCCTACAACCAAGATGCTTCCATCCACTTAGATTGGTTAGTGCCATCCTTAATAAGCATAAATTTCTAGGCTCTGGAGTTTAATAATGCAACTAAAAAGTTTCTCCCATACCCCCAAACTTAAATCTAACATTGTCCTCAATGTTCTAAAGATAAAATTAAAAGCATGAACAAGGAGAAACTGTTACCATTTGAAGTAAAAGAGTTAAGGAAAGATATTACCGTGTCGCATGAATATTGGGTTACCTCTCAAGAAGTGCTAAGTTTAAAGTCTTCAGCCAGACTAAAAAAGGATTAGTCACCTCATAGAATCATAAAGTAATAGCCGGAATTTCTGTGGGTCATCAAAACCAAATAGAGCTATCACAAATAAAAGGAACCTCCAACCTGCCAAGAAAATTAACAAATAAAGCACACCTTTCCTATTTAAGACAACTACATCTAGCTGTGGTTCAGGTTCAGGTTCTATAACTGGGTCCAAATAAAATATTTTCATGGGTTGGATTTCCTCGTAGCTAAGATCCGATTCAGGTTGTAAAGTCTGTAAAAACTCAAATAAGAACTTAGAAGCACATAATAATAACCTGAATAATTGCGGATCCTTAAAGTCAATCAGTTTTGACTCACACAATTGACCACAATGAGAGTGGTGGTCAATCATAAGAAAATGTGTCGATACTAATTTCCTAAAGTACTTAGGCTCAGTCTCAAAACTTAATAATTGACACATTTTGAACTCGTACGTTCCCACAATTGGTTGAAAACTATTTGGTGGGAAAACAAAGTCAATCTGGGTATCATAGCCTGGGCTAACCACATCAACCAGAGGATGGGTTTCTAACAACTGAACTTCCCTATGGACATCACTAGGTTCAGGAAAATGTGTATGAAGATAATCTTTTAAAATGGTTGAGGCACATATGTCAAGTCCCAAGTGAGGGACCTTTCTAAGAGTTAAGGCACATGGAGAATGATAATCACCCCCAAACTTAGAGTTTTCAGTGTCTCTAGAAAGACTAGTCACAACTTCCCTAATTTCAAGGTCATATGATTCCTGAAAATGGTCAATTGATTCTTCTAAGTCAGGTTCATCCTCACTCATCTCTACGAGTTCATTTTCTTTGTCTAAGACTAATGTTTCTAAATCGCTAGACTCTAAAACAATATTCTCAGAAGAAACTCGTTCCTCAAAACTATCATCAGCTTCGTAATCATAAGGAAATACTACATCGTCTAAAACAGGGGTATCTCTAGTCAAATCCTCGTCCTTTTGAATAGGTGAATAATTATTAAAATTATTTGGATTTGAACTAGAAACATTATCATTATTAAGCTCAATTGGAGTAACAAATTCCTGATCACTATGCCTACTTATTTCAAATTCTTCATCAACACTATCCTCATCATAATCATTATAATAACATGAAAATGGTTGAACCTCATCTAAACAAGTAGTGTTACCAATTTTATCCTCATCATCTTGATTATGCAAATAACTATCCTCATTTTCAAGGGTATTATTGGAAACAATGTATTGGAAATCAAGATTATTTTGAGCAATTCTTTCATTCGTCTCCGCTATCATCTTGAGGGATTCCTCTATAGAAAGTTCTCTTTCGTCATAAACTAAGTTATTCATCTTAGCTAACTTACGTGTCGTCTCCTCTAATTTCCTGAGAGACTCTTCTAAAGGAGAAACATAAGAATTTTGCTCGTATGACCCGTGCGTGTGTGGATAGTAATTGGGCTCATCATGGTATGAGCCATAACCTTGAAAAGGCTGATGTTCCCAACCACTATTCACACTATGGTCAAAGTAGTAACGTCCATTTTGAAACTCAGTCGGATATTCGTTGTATTGGCTATTGTAATACCAGTTTGACATTCTATTTGCAGGGGTGTGAGTTGTCACACAAGAATAAAACCCACTGACAGGGGATTCGTGGGTGGATAGAGTCTTACCTCCCGTACCAGACGGGCGATGAACCGTTGAAGTCGACTCAGGCCACCGACTCCGATGTCAGTGTACGAACCCGAGGGGTTGAGACAGTATCGTAACTGTCGTCCTTCCCTGCAAATAGTTTATATTTAATTTTTAACCCTCCCTTAGGGTTTCAAAAATAATGTCCAAGTCCAAAAATAAAGTCCAAAAATAAAAATGTCCAAAAAGGAAAAGAAAATTTACAAAAATAAAACCCTATTTACAATTTCTAAAAATATAAAACAAAATAACTATATACAAAATCTTCTTCTTCACTCCTTTCAGATTCCTCTTTTCTTTCCTTCTTTGGCGATGCTTTCCTTTTATAGCACTTTTTCTTTCCTTGTAGCTTCGCTTCAAATCTGAAAAGAATCGAAAAATACCAAAGGCGTAAAAAAGAATAAAAAATAATAAAAATAAACCTAAAACAAATCTAAATACAAGTCCGCGTCGGCGGCGCCAAAAATTGGTGTGATTTTAACAAGTTGTAGAAAGTGGTAGTAAAAGTTCGTTCAACTCAGACTTGTAAAGACTCGATTTCAGACTTAAAAATATAAAACACTAAAAATAAAGAAAATATGTACACAAGTTTTGTCACAAATATCGAGAGGTACTAAGACTCGGGATTCCACCAATTCTTATATTCATGTGGTTCAACTAGTACTTCTAGACATCCATAGCTCAAGTAATTGACTCTAATTTATTGCCGCAAGTAGATTTTGAAAGTAGTGATTGTATATCTAAAGCATGAGACATCAAAACACTTAAGAAAGCATGACCCATCAATTGAAATCACAATCACTCAATAAAAACCATAAAACAATTAATAATCCATGCAAAATTCATGAAAGAATTAAATAGAATTACCACACGCGTGAAAAATGGCTTCCTCCGTCATCTCAATATTGGGGTTTAGCTCCTCATATTATTCACGTGCTCAAAATAATTGTTCATAGCTCAAATAGGTGAAAAACAAGAGAAAACTAATAAAGAAGACAGTTTGCAACGCTGTAGCGGCGTTACAAACAACTCTTACAACGGGTGTTGAACTGTTACAGAGAAAAGATGACAAGCTTATGATGTGTGATCTATTAGTGTTGAACATCGATACTTCTGTTGTGCTGTTTAAATAAGACTGCTTCTGCGACTGTCCAACAGGGTCTTATGTTCTTCAGATTAGGGTTCTTGAGAACGACACTTTTGTAGTGTCGTCTGCAACCCTTCTCCTTCTTCTTCACCTGCTGTTGCTGCTTCTCCTCTGCGGCTTCTATGCTTTGATTCTGTAGCCTCCAATCGACCCCAAAACTCCCGACAAGGTCTCGACACCCTCCTGGAACTCGTATCCCTCTATTTATACACAACAGAGTTAACAAATCTTCACGATATTTTGTTTCCTTCCTTAAAGGGTACGGTCTTCTCTTCTTATTTTTCTTTATTTCTTATACGTCTGCTGAGCTTCCTTGCATACTCAAACTTTCCCATGATAGACCCAAATCTTACTGAGAATATATATTATCTTCAGCCCCACGTGATTTCCTGTTTTGAACCAATTTCCCGAGATATTCACATAGGTAAACTTCTTTTTTAATCGAAACCTAATCACTTACCAACCCTGTATTGATAAAACAGGCCTTAATCAACCCAGGTCCGTGAAGAAATCCGATAATATCACAAATAATACCGACCCATAACTCGGTGATAGTTTTCCTCCCCTGTTTTATCGAGATTATGTAAACTCGTGTATGTTTTCTTCAAACCAAACTCCTTAGCACCCTTGCTTCGTATCAACAGGCCTAGAGCAACCCAAATCTGTGAACAAACCCACAAAAATCTTGTTTGAATTCTCGCCTGAAAGTCTCGCAGTCACAGAATAATATTTTCCCGTCAAATATTCTTTGCTTCATATGAGCAATCTAGCCCAAGTTGATCGAATTTAACACACATACCAAGCCTGATTAGGCCTAGCAGATCAATCCCAATGAAAAGACTGATGAGTGCCAAATATTGCATATTTATACACCTTTTTATTGGCATTTAACTCATCTTTTGTGCTCAGAAATCAGATATTATCCCAGATTCTGTATTTTCTTTGTTTTCAAGAATAAATATTTGTACTAATTAATTTTGTGTTTTTAGGAAATAAATACAGCTCGGAGAAATTGAGGAGCCAAAAGAGCAGAAAAGTGGAGACAAGCGTCTATAGAGCATTATTTTAGGCAGTCTAGGGAAAGCCATGATAACCATGCACACATGCATCATCCATCACCATGGGAGGATGAACAATGTTATACTCCCCCAACCCCTTGTATGCAGTCACTAATGGAAAAGCTCATAGAGCAACACAATGATATACTTGGATGGAAAATGCATGATCATCCCTTCTCTAGTGAACCATGTGCACAACCATGTAATGATCATTTATATGAAACATGCATACCCACTAGTGAAGACTCCCCTTCTATGCCTACTCATGCAACTAACACTGAATATGAACCTAATCTAGAGGTAGATGAGTACATTGGAACTCAAATTTTGAATGGGGAGATGAATTTTTGTTATGATGATGATGATGATGAATATGAGGAGCATGTGTATTTTGAAAATGTAGTGGAATCTTTAGGTTCAGAGACATTAAGTGTCTCTTCTGTGAACCCTATGAATGATGCTTCTTCTAATATTCATACATGTGATGCTGATTTGGGATCTGAAAATGAGAATGCTGACACCAATGATCTTATGCATGAGATTGAACTTTTGGATAATGATGAGTATGACATGGAGAGTGATGAATTGTTCTATGCAGGTGAACATGATCTACCTTCTTCTGACCTTAGGAAAGTGTGTGATGGTGCAAATGATTTTATACATGAAAACAACTTAGATGTACCTAAATCTCTCCTAAGTCACAAATTGAATCTCCTCCACCAAACCTAGGTGTAGTTTGTAACAAAATTGCAAAACCAACTTTTAGAAAGTGCCTAATCTAGGCCTAGAACTTTGTGCTTCCCAAGTCCTCTTGGACGATTTTGCATCAAAGTATGACACCTTTAGGGATCCACAGTTGGAATGTGTATGTCTGCCTGTTCTTAGCAAAACTCATTTTGAGTTAGACCTTGTGCATGATATACCTTTAAAATTGCAAGATTTTGTGCTTTCAAACACACCTGTTGACAAGTTTAGGTTTGGGGGAAACTCATTCACATATGCAGTCTTACTTGCACTCTCACATTATATTTGTGTAAGACTGTTGATGTTTCTGCATACCGTCTTTTGGGTTGATCCTCAACTCTTTAGACTGTTGGTGTATGGTGAATTTTCATTGTATATAATCCAGTAGGACTTGTTAATTTTTCCTTCTTGCATCGGTTGAGTTTTCTTGTGCATATATTGTGCTAATCCGATATGATCTCCACTGAGAATGTTGGATGCTAGCCTTGACTAGTGAAGCTCTAACCTTACTCAAATAAACAAAGCAATTAAAAGATAAAGTTGAAAGCAATAAGAGAGACAAGATCAAGGAATCCTTCTTCGTTACGAAACAATGATTAAAGTTATGTTCTTTTCTACTTGTTATTAGTCACGGATTATCACCAACCTAGTAGGATAGCGGTCCGCTTAGCTAGCCCCAAAATCCCTAATTTCACCGAGTAGCAAGGTCCGCTTAGTTATCGATTCTATTCAAAAGAACCACCACGAGGTTCGCTTACAAGATGTAATTCCTTTGAATGCATTAAGATCTATGAATTTAGGTTTAGTACTAGTAGTTAAACTCGGTTCGCTTGGTTTACTTTCTAGCGTTGTTTCTACACACAATTGCTCCACGGAATCCTCGCAAGGTCTTGTGTTTTCTACTTGTGTAAAGTGTCGAGAACGATTACTTATTCCCTAACTTATACTAGATTTAGATTAAACTAACAAATCAATTTAGCATGCATTCTAAACAATCTATCAATCAATCATGAATGTCATTAAGATCATTCCTATTAGTAAAAACAAACGATAATCATGTGAAAAACTTCAAGATAGAATTAAAAACAAAAACTCAAATCATATTAAGAACTAGGAATTCATCCTCAATCAATAAAATTAGCTACTCATGTTAAAAGTTCACACAAAGAATAAGAAAAGAAAAGTGTTGTGTGTAGAGATGTGTGTCTAAAAGATGTAGAAAACTTCTCTATTTATAGGCTTCAATATTCTCCAAATCTTCCAAGGAATAGAATCCTTTTCCTTTTGCAATTCAACTTCCAAATTCAAGTCTTTCTCAACTCTTCATCTTCTCTTTCCAAATTTGAGCCAAATTCTCCATCCAAGTCCTAGACCAAGTCTTCACACCCATGAGAGAAGTCCATAGAAAATTCTGGAATTTTGGTCGCCGGAAAACTGGTATTATGGTAGGAATCCCGTAGGAAACGTCACCGCCACGGCCACCGGAATCCTCTTCTCTGTCGACGGAATATTCGTTTAGATTACGTTATATATAACGGTTGATTAACGGTCCTTGTGATTAATAGGGTCAAGGGATGAGTCAGTCACTAGTTAGATGAGTCGGAACCGAGTCAGCTGGCTAACTCAGTGATCGGTCTTGGCCAAAGTTGTTGCACAGCTTAGGTAAGTGCTTCAGCCATGATGGCCGGTCTTCACACTTTGTTCTTTTACGTGAGATGGTCATTTTGCATTCACTTTCTTGCAGCTCCCAGCTTCCAATTATTCACAACCAACACCGTGCAATATCAGTACCACTTGCACACACTACTGCAAAACCACCACCAACACAAACCCATTCAAACTCATAACACCTCCTTCTGCTTCCTTGTCACCACCAGTCTCAGCTGCTTATTGTATCTTCCTTGCATTGTTCCATGGCAAAGAACTAACACCATTTGCACCAAGGCCGAACCAACTCGCTCCTTTAACTCCAACAATTATATAAGCCATAGCACCTCAACCCATGAAGCCATCCCTCGCGACTCATGTACCTGCCCTATCAAGACCTGGCTAGCGATTCGGACTCCACCGGTAACTCCCATTCAAAGCTGACTTCCAGTGCTAATATCACTAATACCCATTTCAGATCCAAGCCTTCGATTCTTGCAAATCACTCATCCATCATCGCTCGATTCAACACTTCCAATTGCATTCCAACTACAGCTGCAATGTCACTTGCCAAACTTCATTTCTTCTCTGCTTCCTCTTTCTCAACCAAGCCAGCAAAAAGCTTCATTTCCCCTGCTGTGACACTCCTACATTGCAGCTGCAACTCCTCATTCTCCATTTGCATTCACACAAGCTCTCACCAACTCAGCAAATCCACACCATTTGTAAACATCCACCAGTTCATCTCCTTAGCCAATCCACCAGAACCCTAAGCACATCACAGAACCCAAACCACCATCTGTTCTTCCTGCAATTTCATACCCTAATTTCCAATCTCCACTTCTGATTTGGCCTCAATACCCAGAACCAACCCATCTTCTAATCAATCTCTCAATGAACACGGCTTCAATTGCCATATGAGTCCATCCTCAACCTTTAACAGCAAAACCCATTTCTTCAATCATCCTCTCGATCGATCTACAGCGGCAGCCATGACTAAACTGTGCCTCCATTTAACCCAGCTCTGTCAAGTTTCAACACAATCTCAGACCCATTCATTCCCCTGCATTTCATGATGAACTCAGAGAACCCTTCACAATCAATTGTTCATTGAGCTTTGAACATCATCTCCACCATTTGATCAGCGTCTCTCTGCTCTATCCCCTTCAATTTCTCTCGTATCAGCAGCAACAACATCGAACCCATTTCTCACTCAGCATCACCATCTCTCCATCTTCACAGAACGAACAACAAAAACCCATCTCAGATACCACCATCAGATCGAACCCATCTCAAGCATCAGGGTCTTCTCAATTCCCGAGACCATCAAGAACAATTTCAGCCTTCTTCTTCTCTCGAGTCTCGACTAACAAAAAAACCCAATTAAAACTCGATCTGTTCGACATCTCTCTCCAGGTTCTCGCTCGATCCGAATAACAACATGACCACAAATCCTTTTTCCAATCACCACCTTCTTCTTTGTTCATCCAGCCGACACCTCTGTGATTCTCCTCGATTCCTCGCTCTCTCAAACTTCAATTCCTCCCGAGTCTCGGGTTCTCGTTTTGACTTTTTCTAAATGATTGAGAAATCAATTCTCAATTTTAGGTTCAGATTATAATTACACCGGATCCGGGTGGGTTTGGATCAGGATATAAGCCATGGATAGACCGACCCAATTGGATGCTTGAAGATAACCATCCTCTGGATAAGGGCTACCCAGTGTTAGTAACACCCTTCTTTGAGTGATAAGGGGTACCCTGAATGAGAGCCCTTTAACCACCTCTCGGGCTCCAAATAGTCTTCGCCCCGTAAAATGACCTTTTTGCCCTTTTGGCTCAAATTGGGTGCTTTTTCTTCTTTTCCTCTGTGCGACTCTAGAGTACCTAATAACTCAAAAACACACGTAAAATACATAATTTACAAGAAAAATAGCAAAGAAAGCATAAACTACTAGATAGTAAATTAGGTGTATTCTACACCTATCAAATTCCCCCACACTTAGACTTTGCTAGTCCTCGAGCAAATCAAACTAAAAACTCACAACTTCAAAGCGTTCAAGCGTCCCAAGCATCCAAAAAGCTATGAGGACATAGAGTTTACGCATGCTAGTAATAAGAAGTTAGAAATACTAAAGAACATATTCTCATTCTTAAATGTTGAGTGAGAAATAACCACACCATAATGAGAGAACGCGTGTTTGAGAAACGATCAATAAGCATTTCGCCTCGACCGACGCCTCACCAAAAAGGATTTTATGATAATTGCACTCAAAAAGACGGCTTTTTTATGGTTCTCACATGTGTGCAGGTAGGAATGAAGAGAGAATTCCTGTAACACGTTGAATGGTGGGAAGGACAACTTCCGAAATATTTTTAAAAACCCACATCTTTTATATTTTGAAAAACCATTTTTCTAACGATCTCTAAGAAAGGAAATCAACCATATACTATTGAGGATGAGATTACTTACTCACCTTCACATCCGATCGCCAATTATGATAACACCACTCTCACGGCATCCAATAGAAACGTCTTCCGCTCCTCGTCTTGATCTTCTTGGTCTTCGGTTTCGGTTTCAACTATTGATGATAAACTCTTGATCTTCGTAATTCCTTGACAATTTGTAACTCTTTTACCTTAAAACCTTGTCGCTTGAAACTTCCCTATAAATTTTCCTTCCCCACGGCTTAATAAATAAAAACAAATATTTCTCTTGGTTTTTTTTTTTATTTATTTATTTTTTGAAACAAGAGAAATAAAATACAAAAAATAAACCATGGCCGTGGGAGAAGTATTTTACCGCTTGATTCTTCACAACTTGTATCGTTTTGAAATCATAAACTTCAAAAATTCTCACCTTTTAATTTTCTTCGCTTTCATGAATAAGTCTTCATACTTGTATATAAAATTACCTCATTGTATTGTAAGTCTTCAACATATATGTGAAATCCGCTCTTTGTATGTTGCTTTACTTGTATTTGAAATTTGCTCTTTTCTCGTTCCGTTGCTTGTAAACCTTGAACTTTTCCAACTTTCCTTGTAGATTTTGATGTCGCTCCTTGTTGATGATGAATGTGTTTCTATGGACCCGTTGTTGTCGAGAGAGAGAATGGTGCTAACTGCAAATCGAACTACAAGAAGGAGGCTTTCATCTATAGACGTCACCCTCATGATTGACAAAATTAGCACTCAAGAGATCAAAGAGTAGTGCTTCTATTGGTGGGAGGTTGGGTAGCTCACCATTCTACCGGAATTTACTTACGGTGACACACACTCAAAAGAAAGCTCTTTAGTAGACGGAAAAATTTCTCGGGTGCCTCACATGATATGAATACGGGTAGTCTCCACTAATGATTGATCAACAACTCTAATAATGCATTTCTCCCCGCACCAAATTCGCATCACCGGCATGATTAAATCCATTATTTAACACTCTAACAAGCAAGAAATCCGAATGTAGTTCTCTAACATTTCCAAGTTCAATTATGTCGGTCAAAATCTCTATGTAAACATACCTAGAAGTATGCTAGTGACTCTAAAATCTTTAAAAGTTGAAGTTTTAAAGTAAAACTCTTTTTTTTTTTTATAATTTTTTATAATTTTTTTGTAATTTTTGTTTTAAAAACATGCTTAACCACTCCCCCACACTTAAACCTTACATTGTCCTCAATGTAATTGAATCCTCCTAGTAAAGTCAAGGTAGGAAATTTTAACATGATAAGAAACAAGAAAAAGAAATAACAAAAAGCAAAAAGATAAGAAATACAAAACCTATGGGTTGCCTCCCATTAAGCGCTTGTTTTAAAGTCGACGGCCCGACTTAGCTCTTGCAAGATTCATTCCCCATATACTAACGAAAATTTGGGGATCCACCCATAATACCTGCTTTGCAAACAATAACTCCATACAAATGTTAGCACAAGAAAATAATAATGAAATTATCGCTCGATAGAAATTTCCCCCACACTTATTCTCGTCCACACTCGGAAGTGTATAAAGAACATAGAATTTGGGAACTTCCATGTATTCCTCTTGGCAAACCCGCATGGTGTTAACATCAAGTGTTTCCAATGGTGGATATCTAGAAACAAAATCATCCAAAAATACTTTGAAGCACATACATTCAAACCAATAAGAGGTGAAGGAGAAGAATCAATAGGCAAAGGGTTAGACAAACCTTGCACAATCTCTTGTATTATAGAATCCTCTTCATCCTTAAAAAATTCGAGTGAATTACTTACCTCTTGTATATCGTGGTCCTCTATTTAACCTTGCAACCATTCTTCGTCGTTTTCTACCTTAAGCAAAGTCTCGGCATCATTAAAATCATTCGCAAGTTCAATTGGGTCTTCCACAAAAATCAATGAATGTGGTTTCATCCTCTAGCATCATCTCTTCAACATTCTCATCATCGGAATCGGGCCATTCTTCCCTCATATAATCTTCCTCGGTATAAATTGTAAGATCTTCTTGTGAGGGTGTTATTTCGTTTACAACAATAGGTAAGTGATATCCAAACTCCTCCTTTTGAATAGGTGAAGGATCTTTATTATGATCCGGAGTTGGAATAACTTCCTCATTGTTGCAACTTTCATACACTTCGTGACTCCCATCTTTCCCTAAGAAATTTTTTCCAAGCACTAAATGCATCATCCTCAAGCTCTACCTTTTGAATAGGTGCTTGATCATTAATAAGATCAAGGCTCGAGTAATCTACACTAGCGTCATCAAAAGTCTCCAAAGGTTGGTTAATTTGTTCGTATATTTTCTCCGAATTCCTTTGAATTTCTCGATGTGATTCTTGAAACTTTTGTTGAAGATCCCCAATCATGGCAGACATCTTATCTCGCAAAACTAGAGAATTTATGATCATAAACAAAACTATCCTCCCATCCTTGTGATTGTCCACTTACATACCCGTCATAAGGTTGTTGATATGTATGAGAATATCCATAAGGTTCTCAGAGGAATTTGATCATAGCCAAAAGATTGGTTTTGATTGTATCCTAAGGATGGTTGGAAGTTGTCATAATGTTGAGGTTGAAAACCGTATTGATTGTTGTAATATGCTTGCTCTTGTCCACCATACATGGAAAACCGATACCGAAATAAGATTCAAAAACTAAGTTAGATACGGTATAGAATCTAACAAAGCAAGAATAAAGCAAAAGAAAAATAAAAACAACTAAAATCATCCGCTGCTCCCCGGCAACGGCGCCAAAATTTGATGCGTGTCGTAACCACAAAAAATTAATTAATACTTTACTACCTAATTAACAAGTAATATAGGGTAGTCAAGGTCGATCCCACGAGGAGCACGAGATTCTAGTTGTAAAAATTGTCACGAAAGGGGGGTGTAAAAAGCAAAAGAAAATAAACAAAGCAATTAAAAGATAAAGTTGAAAGCAATAAGAGAGACAAGATCAAGGAATCCTTCTTGTTCTGAAACAATGATTAAAGTTATGTTCTCTTCTACTTGTTATTAGTCACAGATTATCACCAACCGTAGGATAGCAGGTCCGCTTAGCTAGCCCCAAAATCCCTAATTTCACTGAGTAACATGTCCGCTTAGTTATCAGATTCTATTCAAAAGAACCACCCTGAGGTTCGATTACAAGATGTAATTCCCTGAATGCATTAAGATCTATGAATTTAGGTTTAGTACTAGTAGTTAAACTCGGTTCGCTTGGTTTACTTTCTAGCGTTGTTTCTACACACAATTGCTCCACGGAATCCCTCCGCAAGGTCTTGTGTTTTCTACTTGTGTAAAGTGTCGAGAACGATTACTTATTCCCTAACTTATACTAGATTTAGATTAAACTAACAAATCAATTTAGCATGCATTCTAAACAATCTATCAATCAATCATGAATGTCATTAAGATCATTCTATTAGTAAAAACAAACGATAATCATGTGAAAAACTTCAAGATAGAATTAAAAACAAAAACTCAAATCATATTAAGAACTAGGAATTCATCCTCAATCAATAAAATTAGCTACTCATGTTAAAAGTTCACACAAAGAATAAGAAAAGAAAAGTGTTGTGTGTAGAGATGTGTGTCTAAAAGATGTAGAAAACTTCTCTATTTATAGGCTTCAATATTCTCCAAATCTTCCAAGGAATAGAATCCTTTTCCTTTTGCAATTCAACTTCCAAATTCAAGTCTTTCTCAACTCTTCATCTTCTCTTTCCAAATTTGAGCCAAATTCTCCATCCAATTCCTAGCCCAAGTCTTCACACCCATGAGAGAAGTCCATAGAAAATGCTGAATTTTGGTCGCTGGGAAAATCGGTATTATGGTGGAATCCTAGGAAACGTCACCGCCGGCCACCGGAATCCTCTTCTCTCGTCGACGGAATATTCCGTTTAGATTCTTATATATAACGGTTGACTAACGGTCCTTAACAACTAAGGGTCAAGGGATGAGTCGGTCACTAGTTAGCCGAGTCGGAATCGAGTCGGTGGCTAACTCAAATTGTTGGTCTTGGCAAAGTTGTTGCACAGCTTAGGTAAGTGCTTGGCCATGATGGCCGGTCTTCACACTTTGTTCTTTTACAGCCCAGATGGCTGTTTTGCATTCACTTTCTTGCAGCTCCCAGCTTCCAATTATTCACAACCAACACCGTGCAATATCAGTACCACTTGCACACACTCACCGCAAAACCACCACCAACACGAGACCCATTCAAACTCATAACACCTCCTTCCTTCCTTGTCACCACCGGTCTCACTGCTTATTGTATCTTCCCCGCATTGTTCCATGGCAAAGAACTCAACACCATTTGCACCAGGCCAGAACCAACTGCTCCTTTAACTCCAACAGTATATAAGCCATAGCACCTCAACCCATGAAGCCATCCCCTGCGACTCATGTACCTGCCCTATCAGACGACTACAGATTCAAAGACTCCACCAAGTAACTCCATTACAAAGCTGACTTCACTGCAATATCACTAATACCCATTTAGATCCAAGCCTTGAGTTCTTGCAAATCACTCGATCCATCATTGGCTCGATTCAACACTTTCCAATTGCATTCCAACTACATTTGCAATGTCACTTGCCAAACTTCATTTCTTCTCTCGCTTCCTCTTTCTCAACCAAGCCGACAAAAGCTTCATTTCCCCTCATTTGACACTCCTACATTGCAGCTGCAACTCCTCATTCTCCATTTTCATTCACACAAGCTCTCACCAACTCAGAAAATCCACACCATTTGTAAACATCCACCAGTTCATCTCCTTAGCCAATCCACCAGAACCCTAAGCACATCACAGAACCCAAACCACCATCTGTTCTTCCTGCAATTTCATACCCTAATTTCCAATCTCCACTTCTGATTTGGCCTCAATACCTAGAACCAACCCATCTTCTAATCAATCTCTCAATGAACACAGCTTCAATTGCCATATGAGTCCATCCTCAACCTTTAACAGCAAAACTCATTTCTTCAATCATCCTCTCGATCGATCTACAACGGCAGCCATGACTAAACTGTGCCTCCATTTAACCCAGCTCTGTCAAGTTTCAACACAATCTCAGACCCATTCATTCCCCGCATTTCATGATGAACTCGAGAGAACCCTTCACAATCAATTGTTCATTGAGCTTTGAACATCATCTCCACCATTTGATCGGCGTCTCTCGCTCTATCCCCTTCAATTTCTCTCGTATCAAAGAAGAACAAAGATCGAACCCATTTCTCACTCAAGATCACCATCTCTCCATCTTCACTTAACGAACAACAAAAACCCATCTCGGATACCACCATCGAGATCGAACCCATCTCAAGCATCGTGGTCTTCTCAATTCACTGGACCATCAAGAACAATTTCGACTTCTTCTTCTCTCGAGTCTCGACTAATAGCAAAACCCAATTAAAACTCGATCATTCGACATCTCTCTCCCGGTTTCCGCTCGATCCGAATAATAGTGACCACAAATCCTTTTTCCAATCACCACCTTCTTCTTTGTTCATCAGCAGCGACACCCTCTGTGATTCTCCCTCGATTCTGCTCTCTCAAACTTCAATTCCTCCTGAGTCTCTGGGTTCTCGTTTTCAGCCTTTCTAAATGATTGAGAAATCAATTCTCAATTTTAGGTTCAGTTATAATTACACGGATCCGGGTCGGGTTTGGATCCGGATATAAGCCATGGATAGGACCGACCCAATTGGATGCTACCCAGCATAACCATCCTACGGATAAGGGCTACCCAAAGTGTTAGTAACACCCATCCGAGTGATAAGGGGTACCCTGAATGAGAGCCCCTTAACCACCTCTGGGCTCCAAATAGTCTTCGCCCGTAAATGACCTTTTTGCCCTTTTGGCTCAAATTGGGTGCTTTCTTCTTCTTTTCCTCTCGTGCGACTCTAGAGTACCTAATAACTCAAAAACACACGTAAAATACATAATTTACAAGAAAAATAGCAAAGAAAGCATAAACTACTAGATAGTAAATTAGGTGTATTCTACACCTATCAAATTCCCCACACTTAGACTTTGCTAGTCCTCGAGCAAATCAAACTAAAAACTCACAACTTCAAAGCGTTCAAGCGTCCCAAGCATCCAAAAAGCTATGAGGACATAGAGTTTCGCATGCTAGTAATAAGAAGTTAGAAATACTAAAGAACATATTCTCATTCTTAAATGTTGAGTGAGAAATAACCACACCATAATGAGAGAACGCGTGTTTGAGAAACGATCAATAAGCATTTCGCCTCGACTTCGCCTCACCAAAAGGATTTTATGATAATTGCACTCAAAAAGACGGCTTTTTATGGTTCTCACATGTGTGCGGTAGGAATGAAGAGAGAATTCAGTAACACGTTGAATGGTGGGAAGGACAACTTAGAAATATTTTTAAAAACCCACATCTTTTATATTTTGAAAAACCATTTTTCTAACGATCTCTAAGAAAGGAAATCAACCATATACTATTGAGGATGAGATTACTTACTCACCTTCACATCCGATCGCCAATTATGATAACACCACTCACGGCATCCAATAGAAACGTCTTCCGCTCCTCGTCTTGATCTTCTTGGTCTTCGGTTTTAGGTTTCAACTATTGATGATAAACTCTTGATCTTAGTAATTCCTTGACAATTTGTAACTCTTTACCTTAAAACCTTGTCGCTTGAAACTTCCCTATAAATTTTCCTTCCCCACGGCTTAATAAATAAAAACAAATATTTCTCTTGGTTTTTTTTTTTTTTTTTTTTTTTTTTTTTTTTTAGAAACAAGAGAAATAAAATACAAAAAATAAACCATGGCCGTGGGAGAAGTATTTTACCGCTTGATTCTTCACAACTTGTATCGTTTTGAAATCATAAACTTCAAAAATTCTCACCTTTTAATTTTCTTCGCTTTCATGAATAAGTCTTCATACTTGTATATAAAATTACCTCATTGTATTGTAAGTCTTCAACATATATGTGAAATCCGCTCTTTGTATGTTGCTTTACTTGTATTTGAAATTTGCTCTTTTTCTCGTTCCGTTGCTTGTAAACCTTGAACTTTTCCAACTTTCCTTGTAGATTTTGATGTCGCTCCTTGTTGATGATGAATGTGTTTCTATGGACCCGTTGTTGTCGAGAGAGAGAATGGTGCTAACTGAAAATCGAACTACAAGAAGGAGGCTTTCATCTATAGACGTCACCCTCATGATTGACAAAATTAGCACTCAAGAGATCAAAGAGTAGTGCTTCTATTGGTGGGAGGTTGGGTAGCTCACCATTCTACCCGGAATTTACTTACGGTGACACACACTCAAAAGAAAGCTCTTTAGTAGACGGAAAAATTTCTGGTCGGTGCCTCACATGATATGAATACGGGTAGTCTCCACTAATGATTGATCAACAACTCTAATAATGCATTTCTCCCTGCACCAAATTCGCATCACCGGCATGATTAAATCCATTATTTAACACTCTAACAAGCAAGAAATCCAATGTAGTTCTCTAACATTTCCAAGTTCAATTATGTCGGTCAAAATCTCTATGTAAACATACCTAGAAGTATGCTAGTGACTCTAAAATCTTTAAAAGTTAAAGTTTTAAAGTAAAACTCTTTTTTTTTTTTATAAATTTTTTTAATTTTTTTGTAATTTTTGTTTTAAAAACATGCTTAACCACTCCCCCACACTTAAACCTTACATTGTCCTCAATGTAATTGAATCCTCCTAGTAAAGTCAAGGTAGGAAATTTTAACATGATAAGAAACAAGAAAAAGAAATAACAAAAAGCAAAAAGATAAGAAATACAAAACCTATGGGTTGCCTCCCATTAAGCGCTTGTTTTAAAGTCGACGGCCCGACTTAGCTCTTGAAAGATTCATTCCCCATATACTAACAATCGAAAATTTGGGGATCCACCCATAATACTCGCTTTGCAAACAATAACTCCATACAAATGTTAGCACAAGAAAATAATAATTAAATTATCGCTCGATAGAAATTTCCCCCACACTTATTCTCGTCCACACTCGGAAGTGTATAAAGAACATAGAATTTGGGAACTTCCATGTATTCCTCTTGGCAAACCCGCATGGTGTTAACATCAAGTGTTTCCAATGGTGGATATCTAGAAACAAAATCATCCAAAAATACTTTGAAGCACATACATTCAAACCAATAAGAGGTGAAGGAGAAGAATCAATAGGCAAAGGGTTAGACAAACCTTGCACAATCTCTTGTATTATAGAATCCTCTTCATCCTTAAAAAATTCGAGTGAATTACTTACCTCTTGTATATCGTGGTCCTCTATTAAACCTTGCAACCATTCTTCGTCGTTTTCTACCTTAACCAAAGTCTCGGCATCATTAAAATCATTCGCAAGTTCAATTGGGTCTTCCACAAAATCAATGAATGTGGTTTCATCCTCTAGCATCATCTTTTCAACATTCTCATCATCGGAATCGGGCCATTCTTCCCTCATATAATCTTCCTCGGTATAAATTGTAAGATCTTCTTGTGAGGGTGTTATTTCGTTTACAACAATAGGTAAGTGATATCCAAACTCCTCCTTTTGAATAGGTGAAGGATCTTTATTATGATCCGGAGTTGGAATAACTTCCTCATAAAACCCTATTGGTGAGGCGAAGTCGAGGCTTATGATCACAATCGAATCCGAATTCTTTCATATGGTATGGTTACTTCTCGCTCAGCACTTAAGGATGAGAATGCGTTCTTTGGTAGTTCTAACTCCGTGTTACTAGCATGCAGAAACTCTATGTCCTCATAGCTCCTTGGATGCGTGAGACTCTTTTACACTCTGAAGTTGGAGAAGGTTTTGTGGGTACACCTCTGGTAAACCCTCACGAGACTACAACTCGTCCACTAGGGACACCTAGGGGTTTAAAGGCTTAGTGCATACGCTACATGCATTCGAGACTGCGACAGGGGGGTATAGTTAGGATTTCTTAATTTGTTTCACTTGAGGACAAGTAAAATTCAGGTTTGGGGTATTTGATGAGTGCCAAATATTGCATATTTATACACCTTTTTATTGGCATTTAACTCATCTTTTGTGCTCGAAAATCGAGATATTATCCCAGTTCTCGTATTTTCCTTGTTTTCAAGAATAAATATTTGTACTAATTAATTTTGTGTTTTTAGGTAATAAATAAAGTTCTGAGAAATTGAGGAGCCAAAAGAGCGAAGAATTGGAGACAAGCGTCTATGGAGCATAAAGCCAAAGCCCGCGCACGCATCAGTTGCAACCCAACTTACAAGACATGGGCTTGAGCTAGCCATGACCGGATCCGAGCCCATCCACCCCGAGCCGTTGAGATATCGCCTAGCTACATCCTACGGTCGCTCCTTCACTCACATCAGTTCTCGCTGCTCCCGCTCAACACCAAATCACCACGATTCTCCCCGAGCCGTTCAGATCTCCTCGGCTAGATCCAACGCCGCCCGACTTTCGCATCGTCTTCTCGCTGCACCCGCTCAACACCGAATCGCCCTATACCTATACCCAGTCGAGCAAACCCATTTCTTCTTCCATCTTCTCTTTCTTCTCCCACGACTCCACAGAGAAAAACCCATACTTCTTCTTCTCCTCCCATACCCGTGCAGAGATCATCACCACCATCTCTTTCTCCTGTCGCCTTCACCACTACCTCCCCGCCTCCGCTCTCTCTCTCAAATTATCTCTTTCATAGCTTCTCATCACCCTAGAAGCTAGGTTAGAGATAATTAGGGTTAGGGTTTCACCAAACCCCATGCATGGTCGATTCAGAGGTCAGAGACGAGACAGGACAGCGATTCATAGGCGATTGGAGAATGGGTTTGCATTTATTTTATGTTTTGAAGAGATTTAGGGTTATGAATTTGGCATGTATAAATAGAGTTGTGTGTGGGTGTGTAGAAACTTATGCCTGGGCTAGCCAGAGCACCAATTTAGGTTAATTTGTGTTTGAATCATGTTCTAAATCAAATTGTTAGGGTTTAGATGAAACCCTAACTTGTCACTGTGTTCTCATACTCCATGTGTATTCTTGAATGCTTAATTATTTTTAAGATAGAATTTAATCTTATTATGTCAACACTTTGCTCTCACAGTGTATGCCATGTATGCACTGTAGTTAGAATATCTCTGCGTTGATGATGCTGCAACTCAAGCTTTAGTAGACTATTATTGATCCTCAGATTAGTTGTGCTTTAGCTAGACAGCTAATGCTTTGGATAGATACCTTAGTTGTGATAAAAACTATCAATCGGAGAAACACCTTAGAGATAGGGAAAATTTGACACTTCTCCCCTATCTGTCATAAGGACAAGAATTGCATCATTAGTTGAGGACAGAGTGTAGGTTAGTGGTGGATTTGAAGACCCTAGCATCCCCATTATCATTGTCTCATATCTTGTTTTATTGTTTCAATCACTACTGCAAACTCAGTCGTATCGACACACACCAAATATTTCTGTCACTGCTAGAATTCAGTTAGAGGAAGCCCTTGATCAACTCTACAGCACCACAAGTCTCTGTGGATCGACCCGTATTTTCCCTGTTTTACTTTGTAGACACCGTGCACTTGCGGTTTAACATGTAGGCATAAAATCAAACCACTTTCCAAGCCTACCAAGTTTTTGGCACCATCTCGGGACTAGGCGTGTGCTATGTACGATCCATTGCTTGCTTTCTCAATTCAGTTCTCCCTTGTACATATTTACTTTGAATTGTTCTTTGTAACCCTTGATTAGTATAACTTAGTTTAATTTTTGTAAACCGCATCTCGTAACTTAGGGAATTCTAGTATAACTTAGTTTAACTCTTGTAAACTCCATCTCAGTAACTTAGGTATTTTAGTGTAACTTAGCTTACTTCATGTTTATTTACGAGATTAATCTGTCATTTGCACTCCGTATCTTGCTCATTGCATGTTTAACTAGTTAACTTAGCAACCCGTGTACACCGCATGATAATGCACTGTTAGTGTAACTTAGTCATTTAAGCTCTGTCCATAACCTGCTTTGCTAGAACCATCTCTGTTATCTTGTATTGTTCTACTTGCTAGTGGTTTCTATCTCAGCTCCATAGCATCACTGAACATTGTGTCAGCTATTATCATCTTGTGGTTCAATCTTTGCCATAGACATAGTCTGAATTTTGCCATAGCATTAATACTTGCTTTGAATCGTGCAATATTGAGAACTGAAACTCTCTCTTGAGTAACAGGTGCTTGTGATGCTGCTGTGCAACCAAGGGAGAGGAGAAGACCAAGGCGCAGTACCATTGGTGGATTTGCCTAAACCCAGTGTATACTGGCGGTATTGTATCTCAACCCTGCTTGCATGAATGAATGGATGTTATAGCATGCTTGGGTGTATGATATTCTGTGCATGCCTATGTATAATCTGTGCATGAACTGAGGCCTTGCATGAACTGAGAACTGTCACTTGCTAAGCTTTGTTCACTGCCATTCCCAGTGTTACTCAACATCTGTCCTGTGCTCAGCTCCAGCCCCTGCAGCTGTTGAGCTTGAGTTGCAACTGAGATATCCAATCTGCTGCAAGCCTTGTGTGCCATCAACTGGGCTGGTTGACATCAACTACCCCAGTTGAGTCCAACAACCCTGAGCATAACCCATCTGCCCCCCTTGCATGCTCTACCCAGCCTGAAAGCCCTGTGCACATCACCCTGAGCATAACCCATCTCAGGGCTGGGCTTGTAACCCCTTAGCCTGCATTACTCTCAGTGCCTAGTGAGCCACCTGCCCGCACCCTTGAGCATAGTCTCTTGATACCTGTCAACCAAACCAATTGAATTTCGTGGCATGTAAGCATCTTTGTAAAAGAACTAATATAGTTCATCTCGCACCGCCTTTGCACCCACGTGCACATGATTAGTGAAGCAATGAATCGCATGATCACCTGATGAAATCTTGAGCATTGTTGTCTGCGCATAAGCCGCACCTGTGCTTTGTCTTTGTGTAAAACCTGCCAAATGCTTTGTTTCATTTTTGAAAATTTGTGTGTCTCAAGGTCTGTGAACAAGTCTTTGTGCACCATTTCTCGTCTTCCTTTCGTGTTGTGACTTACCCGAGCATAAGCCAACTGGGGCTCTGCAACTAGAGCCATATGCACCCCTGTGTGATCATCTCAGTGAGCTCGTTGCATCGGCATTTTTGCATTTGAATAGTGAGACCTTGAATATCATGTGACTTGTTGAATCTCGCCGAGCCATGATCACATCTTTGAAATCTTGAGCTCTCTCTGTGCTCGAGCATCACTACTCTGTGCATTATTACTTGAATAAAACTCTTCATATCTTTGCATTTGTGTCTCGGCTCATCACTAGGCTGTGTAAGCTCAAAACATTATCCCCTAGTTGTGCATTCTCATGTGCACTGATCTTTTTAGCCCCGTTAAGCATTGCTCATCCCCATTGCATTTGTGCATCTATGAACCGATCTACGCAAACCGTGTATGATCCTCGTAGCCCGAGTAAATTGTTAAATAACCGAATTTGCATGAGCAGCTTACTTGTATGACCCAGTGCACCTTACACACTCGGCGCTCGCCTTGCCTTGTGCACTGCGTGGCATCAATTTGTCTTTGTGCATAAGCCGTAGCAATGCGATTTCACACAAACTCGGGTCATTAACCAGCCAAACTCTCTGGGCTTTGCTCCTTTGCACATATCTGGGTCGTGCATTTGCACAACCACCGAAGCCCACAATTACTAGGGTCAGGTAATCAGGTTGTGCAACAAAACTGTTTACATACACCTGCTCGCAATAAACCAAATAAGCCCACAAAACCAAACTAAAGCCCTTTTTAAACCAAAGCGAGGCCTCATTTGCACAATCACTGGGCTGCCAACTTGCCAACCTAAACTGAGCTATTGGGCTGCTTAAACTACACACACCCTGAAGCACACACAACTGGGCTCTGCACGCAAACCAACCCACTGTGCACTGGGCTTGCATAACCTCTGGGCTGTGCATTTACACACAACCTGGGCTTTACATAATCTGAGCTAAAGCCCACCGTGCAACAAACCAAATCCCACACAAACCAAAGCCCATATAAACCAAACTGAGCCCACTATAACTGGTTTTTTTGCATAACTTGGGCTTGCATTTGGACTTAGTATACTTGATGTGTGCTAAGCTATAGTGCTTCTTTTTGAGCCCAACTTGAGTTCTTAGATCATGTCGGGATTTTGGTGCAATCGGGGATGGAAACAAATCCATTAGAGAGCTTGCTTACGGGCATGCTTCACGGTATGAACTCCCCACATACCATAGTGATTTTTAGGGAATTGTATGAGCCTTCTCGTGGCCCCGACTTCATATACCTAATCATTATGAGCACATGTATCATCCACCACAAAGTTGAAAATGAACACTTCTCTCATACCAAATATCACTTCTCGATCAATTAGAAGCTCAAGTATCCGCTTTAAAGGCAATTACATGAGAATTCTGTCGAATCTAATTCCCCTAGGCAATATGAAATGTATGCTTGTACCTTATGTGGTAGCTTAGACCACCCTACCGAGAACTGCTATATTTTGCATGATTTTAG
>JAJJWW010004351.1:0-49115 GCA_023531295.1 Papaver armeniacum
AGGGATACAGCTATACAGGGGAGGAGCCTATTTAAATATTGTTAAGAGCAACTCCAGTGCATTGCGACTATTCAAAAGATCAAAGACCAAAAAAAAGACCAAATTTTAGTTTGGTCATGAGTGTAATATGATGGGTCTTGTTAAATTTGGTGGGCGGAACATATAAGTTACTTTTTGGTGTGGGAGCGAACATTTTATTCCCACCAGACTAAAAAAAGAAAAAGAAAAAGGGGCGAACATATAATGTCCACTTTGGTGTGAGATCACATATAATGTTGCCACCGCAGGGATCACATATAATGTTCGCTTGAACAAAAAAAAAAAAAAAAAAAAAAATGGTGGGCGAACATTTTGCAAGCTTGGTGTGGGCGTAAAACTATATCCCAGGGTGTGGCGTAAACTTTAAGTTACTTTGGTTTTAGAGGCGAACATTATATGCACGCTCGACTATATTTAGGTTTAGTCTTTGGTCCCAACCAAATCTCTATAATTAACTATTCATTTAGTCTGGTATTTGGTCGATGGTCGAGTCACTTCCTTTTGGTTACGAGACCAAAAATTGGGTATAGTCGCCCACTGCAGTTGCTCTAAGGGATACAGCTATACAGGGAGGGAGCCTATTTTGTTAAGGAACAACCAAAATGAGATCAAATTTTTCTCCTACCACGAATTTTACCGTCTTATTTGCGTACGTTTGCAACTCCGAACCCAAAACGCGTATTATATAGCAGGGGCGGAGGCAGATAATCTCCAATGGGTAGGCAAAATTTTTTGAGGGGAGGCAAAAGGGTAAAAATAGGCTTATGATGGGCAAAAATAGAACTTGGATAGGCAAAATTAGGCTTGGGAGCCATCCAAGTGACAGGGTAAATAGCGCTACCCTTGCCATGGGTTGGGTTCGCTCATGCTGATATATAGCGTTCCCAGTTATTAGCGAATCGTTCACGAACTTTCGTATCCCGAATAATAAATCCAGCAATTCGCAGAGAAATTCTTTAGCTTTTACATTTTTAAAGGCCCCACTGCAAGGAGTGGTCTGCCTCCTAAGCATACACAACACAATATTAGACATTGTTGTAACTTTACAGAAACAAAAAGCAGTGAAGAGATTTGAAGGTACATCTAAACCACTATACCACGTCCTCTTGGATGACTAATATTGTATATATTATTAATATCATCATGTTAAGTTTTTTTTTTCTTTAAATAACTCTCAAATATGCATAAAAATTAGTGTATGTCCTAATAAATAATAATTATTTATTATAATAGATCACGAATTTTCAAATGAACTCACATTTATAAATCGAATTATACAACGTATATCATTAAATTCTTTTGACGAATCGCGTTAACATTGACCGAATTTCGGAATGAATTTTGGTTTTACAAAAAATGTATACTTAAATGCGTTTATGCAGTTAAATACGTTTGCCGAATCCAGGAATTGCTAACTAGGGAGGAGACCATTTTTCCTTCCTTTTACAATGAAATATGGGCACCACTCCCCTAGGGCATCGAGCCATCAGCTGCCATGCCGGGCCAGCCCACTGTCTGCTCGAAACTACTTGCAAACACTCCCTCCAGTGAAGGAGTGAAGGCCGTTTTTAGGCATACCAAAAACTTTCAAGGCATAAAAATAGTTTTCCCATCCTGGTGACCTTATAAGGGGTGTCTATTGGGTAGTTCAATTACCTATATACCATTGAACCTAAAATCAAAAAATAAACTATCCTAAACATCTCTTCTTCTTCCTCCATCAAACCACCTTCCTTTTCTCGAGATTTTTTTTTCATCACGTGATTAATTATCGATTCGTGAAAATTCGATCATCGGTTAAATTGAACTATATAATGGATCGTACAAAGAAAAAAGCAAACGTCGGGTGTTCTAAATCATCTTCAATCCATGAATTAAAGAAGAAGAACCAATTGAAGATTAAGGTGTAAAAACTACAATTGAACCAGAAATTGAATCGGAAATTCAACCATTTGAAGCTCAAATCTTGAAATGAGGATAAGAAGGTATTCCTACAAAGCCAATCTTTAATTGTTGTTTTTCATGGATTGAATGGGTTAAATTGCTAAAAACTTAGGGTTTTTGATGGTTACAGCAGCAGGTTCGGCTGATAATTGAGTTGAGTTTTGAGCCGAACTGTTCTTAAAATTTCACCCTGAAAGTGTCTATGAACAGTTCCGCTAAACCGTAAATGTCAATTTTTAGCCGAACCCCAAAAATATGTATTAAATACGTCCCAAAAACAAGTGTCGGAGTTCGGCTAATACCTTACAAACCTTCCCAGTAGGACCCGAGGAAGTGAAATTTGCAAGTGTGGTTGTCGAGGTTCGGGTGACTCGATTAGATCACTTTCAATGAACCTCTCTCTGTAAACACTTGAAAATATTGATTTGCGAGGCTCTAGGTTCGGCTAGCTCGTGTTGTTGAGTTATCGGCTGAACCTTCTCTTTGCACACTCAAGTTTTCGATCTTGTTTTTTGCCATAACTTTTCGTCCGATGTCGAATGACCTCATTCTTTTTGCGTTATGTTTTTCTTTCATTCTCTTGAAGTTGAAGATAAGATCTCATTGATTTTAGTGAGTTTTATACGGACCTTGGTATTCTCCATCGCTAGACTTTACTTTCTAAACACTTTTAATAATTTCCACTTTTTTGTTTGGTTCATCCTATAAAAAGGTTGCCAATAGAAAACATATGTAATAAAAAGCCTAACCCCTAAATGTGTATGAATTTAAGTGTTTCAAGGAAAATCGGTATCATGTTATTTGATTGATTTTTTGAATATGAGTAGAACTTGGAAAAATATATACCGGGCCGATACGATATTTAAAGTGAAAACCGAACCTAACTCTCAAAAATAGGTTCGGATTATTTATTAGACTTTAATATAAGCCGAACTAGGATCTTGCAAATAGGTTGGAAGTTGGAAAATGAAGGTTCGGCGTATAACGTTAACAAATTGACTAACAAGGAACTGTTCATCAATTTAGTGGGTTCGGCTTATATTTTTAAGCCGAACATAGTCCTGGTTCGCCGAACCATGATGAAAAATACAATTTTTTGATGATTTCAAGCTACAAAAGTGAGATTAAACATAAAATAGAAGTGTACATGTGTGTTAGAAGCATTGGGTTCTTCATCTATGTATTCATCATCTGGATTTGGCTCATAAAAATTATCATCTTGAGTTTAAGTTTGTGTAAAATCATTCTCATAATCTAAGAAATTAGCCATTTGGCAATCATTGTTGTAGTTGATATGTATTTTCCTAGGTTTTTTATATGAATTATGACCCTCCTCATCCTCCATTGAATCAAGAATTAAAATTTGTTCACTTTCTCCTTCTCTTTCTCTCCTTCTTAACCAAAACTTTGATTATTTTTTTCCTCCAAATTTTTTCATCTAAACAACCTTTATAATTCTGAAAATTATCTTAACCAATAAACAAAAAATTTAATCACTAATCCAGATTACTAACCCTAATACGTAAAGGGTAGATTTTCCATTTAAAAAAATTTGGGTTAAGGGATATCTGATTTTGTTATTTCACAATCCTTTTTGTCTTTATTGATTATGCCCAGAAAGATTTTGGTATGCCCAAAATTAGGGTTCGAAGGAGTATGTGGTTGGTGCATTGGAGGCTATTGATTTCATCAAGGAACGGGATTGTTGCTCGTCGTGTCGAGGTTGTTACACTTGGGACTGCGTGACCTATTTATCGTGTTACTACAGTATGTCAAGAGTGTTATGTAAGAGTGTCTCAAGTCATTTATATATAAAATCATCTTTTAGAGTGCATGGTGTTCAACACTCCATAAGTGAGGTTGTATGTTGTTCCCGGGTTTGGACTTCTTATTTTTTTAGCTTTGCAAGAACGGTTGCTATGAGTATCGTTTTTTGTCAAGGACTTAAGCCCCGTTTGGGATAGTTTTTTATGTCAAAAGCACTTTGTAGCAATTTTTTACCAAAATCTGTGTTTAGTAAAAAAAAAAAAAATCAAAATGGTTTTGAAGAGAAACATTTCTATTTTAGGTCTTCTTTTATTTTTGGTCTTCTTTTAAAAGCTGCGCCACACTAGCTTTTAAATGTCAAAAAATGAGAAGTTGTGGGCCCACATAATTTGAATTAATTTCTTCTCAAATTGAACCTTTTTATTTTTTATTATAAAGACGATTTTTTTTTTACTACTCTCTATTTTGTTCCTCTATTTTTTCATTTTTTTTTTTGAGATTAATAATATATAAAAATATAATCAATTTGTTTTTTTTTACCAATAACTGGTAGGGATCTTTGTCACCAGCTGAGCACCAACACCCTTCGATATGACAATACCTAATCTATGAAAAAAGAAATTTTATTTCTTTGAGCTAACATCAAACCCAGACAAGTGATTGTGAAGCCTTTTCAAAAGATCCACAAAGTCCTCACCAAGTTCCCCAAATGTAAGTGAAAGCTAAAGTGCCTGACCAAAACCTTGAGTCAAGCATTTATCAAAGTCAGTTTTATGTTTATGCGAGATGGCATTCCTCAAAGCTAAACTTGGCTGAAAATCACGAACTCCTCCTCCCGATAAAGCGACATCCCAGTCACATCTAAGCAGGACGTCCGACCCCTATCCCAGTTGCAAACGAGAATATCCGAGTCTCGCGCCCCACCATCATTAGATAAGAAACCCAAAGTGACTTCCTTCCTATGCAGACAACCCATCACGATAATACATATCAACAATAGTGTCTCTAAAAAGGTCATGCCCGAAATTTGAGCCCCACCTAAATTGAGCACAATGCAAAGAGCGATCTCCAAAACAATCCATATCCCGGTCACAAAAGGTACAAAGATTATCCACAATAAAAATGGGAATACCCAAACGATAACAAAGAACTGCACCAAATTGTCACCCCTTAAGCCTCTGGTTGATTCCCTCAATGGGTAGTGATTTGAGAAAGTCTGAAGCATGATGGGACTTGTTACATTGCCAGAGGGCATAGTCCCGAGCATTCATGAAGAACTTCTCAGGCATCTCTTTCATGACAACCTCAAAATACTTAACCGCCAAAAATTTCATGGGATGAGGGACAGTAAGATCGACGTTGACACCACGACATACACGTGAAAATAATTCCATAGACGGTTGAAGACCAAGATCATGACACCGGAAGAGAAGTGTAGCGCAAAATAGCAGATTGTAAGTGTCTGGATCATCGAAGACAAATAACAATAATGGATCGCTCCTTCCAAAAAGAATAAACCCAAACCACCATATGCCTAGAGGTAAGAGATCTGTGAATTTGTGTCATTCCCGAGTTCATCATTCATAATATAAATAAACATGAATTATATTTTATTAAATATAATAGCACTGAAAATAATTTATTTTAATTACAATGTATTCAAAACTAATTTTTAAAACATGTTTATTTTCTCATTAACTACATCACTAGCATTTTAAAATACTAATTTACCAAATAGAATTTCTGATTTGTTGAATTTCAACTGCGTTTTCTAAATTATAGTTCACCAAACATTTATGCCCCCTAGTATATGCAGTTTGTTCCTATTCAGTATTGTAAATGATCGCTCCACCAAGTGTTATCTTAGAGTGCGTAAGTAACTATACTCATTATGTGATTTTTATGAATTTTAGGAAAGGATAGTCTCTCACGCATGCTAGGGTGCTTTTCTGAAGATGTAAATTTATGATTGTTCCCACATTCTGGGTTGTTGAACCATTTCGGAGTATATTTCTAATTGTATCGTGTATAAAATACAAGGATGGCCTAGTATTCAAGCCCGTGATAGAAGATTCCAGAAGTTTCCAGAAGTCTTGTTGCCCAAGTTGCTTGTTGATGAAGTTTGTATCAGAATTAGGGTTTCATAACAAAATAAATACATGTATCCTAAACCACAAGAGGATATCGAATCATAGGTCACTAACCACACACAACTATTGTAACTCATATGAATACAATATTCTCCCTATGGGATTCCTCCGTGCATGTGAAGGAAACACTTGTAGAACCCGTTAATTCTTTGTCTTCTTTATTTATTATTTTCTAGCCTAATTCGTATAATCACCATTAAATCATCGTGTTTAGTGCCTAAAAGTAATTTTGGGTACAAACGTTGGCCTTGCCAAATTAAGGGGATTCGCAAAAAAAAGGATCATGTTTTATCATTGAGAAAGTTGGGAAGAAATTATACACGGATTCCAACAAAAATATATATAAAAAAATAGGTTCATACCTTATTTGTTGCAAAAAAAAAAAAAAAGTGTTGCGAACAAGTTCAAAACCATTGCGAAAGCTGGAGCGAAATCCATAGAAGCAGTAGGCTGATATAATTCTTACGAAGCATTGCCAAAGCTTCTTCTTCATCTTTGCACGGATATGTGGATCCTAAGATCTGATCGTAGGATATGTCCATCCTTTTGTATATCAGCGATCCAGTGCTTCTCATGCGCTGACAAATCAGTCTACAGTCAGTGCCACGTCACCGACACATCAGCAGAAACTGTCCGTCACCTTTGCCACGTCACCGTCACATCCAGTGAAGCTGGCTGATCGGCGAGCAACATCATCAAGTCGACCCTTCCACGTCGGCGACAAGTCATTGTCGACAACTTGACTTATATGACCGTCGGCATAACCTCCACGTCAACATCACCCAGTCAAATCACCAGCTACCACGTCGGCATTCTTTGTTGTCATCTACCACGTCGACTGCGTTAGGTGCCACGTCATTAATGATATCGATCGGCTTACCACGTATGCAACGGGGCGTGTGCTTTGTTCAAATCTTGTTTCGTCAATATCTTCTTCGTTTTAAGTCAATTGGGTGAGTTTTGGCTCGTTTGAATCGTCTTTACGATTCCCTACAACATGGGAGCAAAAATTCATATATTAGAGAAACTTTTATGCACTTGAGGCAGAAACGTGATCGAGTTCGAGGTTATTGGTTAAGAGCATGGCCAGGGTTCGAGGTTCGTGGATAGTGACATGATCGAGTTCGGGGTGAGGATTGCTTAGACCCTTCAATATTTATCCTTGCATCACATCTTGACACTTAAAGACTCACCTTGCACGTGAGCACATAGAAGTCTCACTCTTGTCGCAAGCATAAAATCTCGTCTTGCATGCGAGTATGAAAGACTTGCACATTGGCAAGCATAAAGTCTCGTCTAAACGACAGGCCCAATAAGATATTGGTCCAAAGACTCTTACTCAACACAAAAATACATCCGGCTGCCCAGAAAGCGAGCGCTGAGTCTTGTTACGTTGCGAGCAAAAAAGCTTTCCCCGTAGCAAGCACACTACATTCCTCTCAAGGCCGAGCTAGCTCTCGAGCATCACAAGTTCACTACATGGCAAAAAGTCTCATCTAGCACGTGAGCAAATTTTTTGCAGGTAATTATAGTTGGGGGCGTCTTTCTAATATCTCTACTCACGCTTGGGGGAAATTTCATTATCAACGTTCGGCGCAAAAGGATAACCGAACTTCTTAACCTCAATAAGTTGGAGTTTAAGAGGCGATGTTTGTACTGTGTATAAAATACACGGATGGCCCAGTATTCAAGACCGTTAGCCCGTGATAGAAGATTCCGAAGTTTCCGAAATTCTTGTTGCCCAAGTTGCTTGCACATGAAGTTTGTATCAGAATTAGGGTTACATAACAATATAAATACATGTATCCTAAACCCTAAGAGGATATCGAATCCTAGGTCATCTAAACACACACAACTATTGTAACTCATATCAATACAATACTCTCCCTATGGGATTCTTCTGTGGATGTATGCAACACTTTCCGAACCACGTTAATTCTTTGTCTCCTTTATTTATTGTTTTCTATCCCTAATTCGTATAATCATCATTAAATCATCGTGTTTAGTGCCTAAAAGTAATTTTGGGTACAAACAATTTCCCTCGACCACTCTAGTGTGTTTACACATGCTATGCAATTGCTTTATCTATTTGATGTATCTACTCGGTGCAGAGTAGGATATTTTTTTAGAACTCTTGCCACAACATGATCTACCATTGACAAATTCGAGTATATAGTTGCCTCACTATGAAATATGGTATCTTTACCTCGTCAGGGTGTTCATTCATATTGGAGTGTATGTCTTGAGTCCCCTTCTTTTTGAGGTGTTCTTGTCGCTCTCATTTTTTTTTTCATTCCGAAGTAAGTAACATCCTACCTTGGTGTATTCTCATGTTTATCACTTTCTTTGGTTCTTAAAGCAAGCATCACCATATCGGAAGGTGTATGTCACCGCCTTTGCTTTCTGTTATTCTAAAGAAAGCAACACCCATCTTGGTGTATTCTCATCGCTTGCGCTTTACATCTTTAAAGCAATTGACACTAGACTTTTGTGTCCTAGGGACCATATACCTTATTGGTAGGAGGCCTTGAAGCCTTTCATTACTTGCGCTTTAATGGTTCGAAGAAAACAACACCTAGTCTTGTGTGTGTGCCCCAAGGACCATTCCCCTCGTTGGTAGCTAATAGCATTTCCAAATACTTTTTAGTTTTTCTTTATTCTAAGAAAACAATTATTATTATTTGATGTCAGGTAGTACAAGATCTTTTTGCGTCAGGTAGGTATTTTTATTTATATGATAACATTCGTATCATTACGTTATCCTTTACTCAGGATACACCTCTCATGAACTTCATTTTCTTGATGTGGTCAATTGGGTAGGCATGATTACTTGTTGTTGTTAAAAGTAGGTTTCATTGAAAGTCAATTTCTCTCTTCTTAATATGATGGTAAAAATACCACTTTAATGTTCTAGACTCCTTGGTAGGGTGCTTTGGAGATAATGCTAACTTGATATTGTTGTTTCGGATCCATTCCATTATTTATTCGAATGTTGTCTTGGAAGCGCATGCATGGTGGTCCGTCCTTCCCAGGCAATATAGATGTCGTCCTATTTTGGAACTTAGTAATCTTCAAGTTAGATTGATGTTAGAATTATATTTTAGGAAGGAATATTGATTTTAGAAGTATTCTAAAGATAGAAATAGAGTCCCGAGAATGTTTAGAAAACCAAAACAAATAAAGAAATATTTTGAAGTAAAGAAATATTTCCTATAAAAAGGAAATAGATTCTTAGGAGGTTTGGAAACCAAATTAACTTAGTCTATAAATAAGGGTGTTTAATTCATAACTAATAAACACACCGAATGGAGGTTTGTGAGACAATTACTAGATTATTGTGAAAGCAACTTAGGCAAAATACTTTAAGGTTATTTACCTAGAGTGGTTATGAGTGTAACAAAAAAGATTTGTGAAAGTTTTCTTGTTCATAATCTTGAGAAGATATACATAAGATTGAGTTTTGTGTGTTCCATTTCTAGATTTCATGTATTATTATAAGATTCTGCCTCAATAATAATAATAGTCACCAAGGTATAGAGATCATACGTATCAAGATGGTAGCATAGAGAGGTTGGTTTATTTAAGCAAATAGTATTTTGGTTTATGGTCTTTAATAGATCTCTCAACAAACATCTTGGTGAGTTACTCGAATAGTAGAAATGCAGCTAAAGAAAAAAAGAAAACCAAGGATGACAAAGTCATGAGGATCCCGAAAGATGGATGAACCAAAAACTACTCACAAGAAAGTGGTAATGTTAGAAAAAGATATGAAAACGATTTAAACTACCACGGACGACTTGGTTGCTTGTATTCATTGCAATACCACAGATACGAAACACAAGAAATGACGAACTCTCCATGTTGGGGTTTGAAAGAAGAGGATAATGAAGAAGAAGAACATAAGAAGATGAAGGAAAGGAAAAGAAAGTGAGCTTTCAAAATCCCAAAAACAACAAAATCTTGTGGTAAGTTTATGAATCATGGTAAGAATCTAAAAATTAATTTTTTTAGTAGATATTCCATTTATGATAAAAGTGTCGATGTAGAAAAGTTAGATGATTGGACAGAGCGTCTAAATATGTATTTTTCTTTCTTTGAATATGACTTAAGGAGAAAATAGCTTTTGCGATTGAAGCTTTCAAAGCATGATTTGATATGTGGTGACAGGATTTTCAAAGACAATACCTAAGTAAGGAGTATAGTCGTGGAAGCGATTCAAGGAAGTTCCAATGGAAAAATTTTATCCGATTGGCTACCTTGAAGATAAATGGTTCAAGTGGTACAACTTAAAACAAACCTACATCCCAAAACGTACAAGAATATACCTCGCAAATTCGAAGGAATCAAGGTATGGTTTTGGATTTTTACTTGGAAGATTATGCTATTTACATAAAGTATATTTATGGGATTCATGAGTACATACGAAGGAGTTGAAAATGTTTTTGTTGATACTATTCTGAAGCAAGTATAAAAAGTGATGCAAGGCAAGCTTAAGAAATATGATGTGAAGGAAACACTAAGGAAAAGTCTAGAGGTTTCGTAGTTAAATGATATGAAAGGAGCAAAGAGGAAGGGAGGTGTAACGATAAAGAAAATTTTGATTTTCATTCATTGCAAACAACATGACATGTTGTTGAAAGGTTTTATTGGATGAAGAATACTAATCTAAAACCAAAAGGGTTCCAAAAGAAAGAATTCATTATGGAAACAATAATGGCACAAGCTCCAAAAGAAGTCAAAGACTAAGCTCGAGCTCACTCTAATGGTAGGAGATGATCCCGGGGGCGATGCTTCATAGTTAAGATGAAGTTTAAGACACCATTGGTAGATGTTGTCATCCATTCGGGAAGTTAGAAAAATTTCCTTTCTAAATTTTTGGTACAAAAAGTGGGTTTGAAGACTATTAAACATCTTAAACGTTATCCTATTGGATGGCTTCAAAAGGAAGGTTGGATACGGGTTGCACAACATTACACGTCCATATTTGCTTTTGATGAGTTATACATAGACGAGGTTACTTGCAACTTGTTTCCATTGGATGTTTGTCAAGTTGTACTTGGTAGTCCTTACTTGTGGGATCGAGATGCGATTTTGAATATGAGGTAGCGGAAGTATACCTTTACCAAATATGGGGAAACTTTTGTAATACGATATATAGACACTCCTCTTGAGGGATAGAGCTTGTTTACATCCACTCAAGCTAAGCATTTGGTGAATGTTAGTAAAAAGTTCATTCTCCTTTTGGTATGTTATCTTGAAGAGAAACCAAGTAGAGTTTGTTTTGAAACCCAAACCAAAAAAAGAAGAAGATGACCTAAGAAGGTTGAAGATATTTGAACCACCATCACTAAATGATCTTGACACATTGGAACACTTGTGGTTTGACAGGGAAGAACCAATCAAAGATGTTCGCATTATAGAGCGAAAAATTGACAAAAACACGACAAAAGAGAATGAGATTTCATAAATGGATCTCAAGGTCAAGTTCAAATCAAGGAGAGATGGTTAAACCGAAAGAAATAAACTTCTCCGATCTCTCTAGTTCTAACTTTCACATAAGTTCAAGTTCTTAAAGGGGTGGGGCTGGGTGATCTTTCCTCTTTCAGAAACTTAATAACCCTCAAGTTAGATTGATGGTAAAATTATAATTTATATTGTATTCATTTAGTGGGAAATAAATTCCCGAAAAGTTTGGGAAACCAAGCTGAAATATGGGAATATTTTTAAGTAAGAAAATATTTCCTATAAATGGGAATAGATTCCTAGGAGATTTAGGAAACCAAACTAAGTATATAAATAGGGAGTTTAGCTAATGGTAAACCAAGAGGAAAGTTTGTGAGACAAATCACCCGAGAGAAGTTTGTGAGACAATTACTAGATTATTGTAAAAGCAGGCTTAGCTGAAAATTTTTAAGGTTATTACCTAGAGAGATTATGAGCGTAACAAAGAGAAAATTGTAATTAGTTTTCTTTTCATAATTTAGAGTAGATATGTTATTCGAATTATGTTCTTGTGTATTCCGTTTCTAGTTTTCGTCTATTATTATTCTGGATATCTCCTCTATAATAATAGTCACCAAGGTACAAAGATCATTGCTATCACCTATGGTTCTTATTGATTGGCGCTTGCCTTGCCTATTATCATCCTTATTGAATGGACAACTCCTTTGATTCCACCTATCCTTGTCGTGATAAGCATTGTGAGGCCACCCTTTCACCTCCATGGAAACTTCTCATGCTATATATATTGTAAACTCGTGAGCCAACTGCCTCTAGATCATCCATATTATCCGTGTCCACGTGCTCAAACACCATTCGCATATTCTTTGGTAACACTGTGATGCAGATCCTTTTCCAAGATCCGTACGTTATACTTCAAGTATTCGGTTTGAAAACGTTTTACGGATAAGTGGATTTTTTTTCCTTACTCTGTACTTGATTCTGCGCAAATTGGGTGTTGAACTCTCAACTGGTTTGGATTAGAAACTTTGTAAAAATGCATGTTACATGGCCCCCCATGTTTCGATGTGATTTTTAGATGACATGACGAACCATTTAAGGTATCTCCGGTTAACGACTTTCTAAACTCCTTATAACATACATGCTCGTGTGTCGCATGCTCTTGTTACAGTGTTGTAAAATGGAAAATATGTTCCATAGCATTACTAGATTCATCAAATAGGTTAAGAATGAATGATTTGTAAGATGTTGATGTTGGCCTCACGATTAATTCTCGTATGAAAGGTTATCGGATGCTATAAGTATAATATTATGCAGTGAGGGAATGGCCTTCCTTATCGCGCTTGGCCATCTACATTTTTTTGTGTAGGGTCTTGGTGGAGGTATTATTAAGACAACACGTGGTTGATTTCCCACTTTTTCTTCATCATCCACTAAAACCGAACTAAACCACACTGATTAGGGGAAAACCTAACCGGGCTATTTGTTAATGGTTTGGTTTTGGTTTAATAAAATAAAAAGCGAGATCAATGGTTTTATGTAGGGCTGCACAAGACCACCCACGATACCCATACCCTTGACTACCCAGCTAAACCGTGGGTTTTTTTGTCCCCATACCCGTTGTGGGTGCGGGGTTTAGTTAAGAAAAGAAAAAAAAATTTGTACGACAGGTGCGAGGTTGGTTTTAGGTCATACCCCTGAAAACCCGCTCAATACACAGATTGATTCTGACTAATCCTTGGCGGGGCCTTGAGAAGTTGACTTGCTCCCTAGACCACCTCTTTTTGTCCTTTCTCAGAGACTTCCGTTTTCAATGGTTGTTGGTGTCTTGTGTGTGAACATATCCCACGAGAGGTGCCAATTTAAGAATGGCCTTCTTAACGTTCGGAGATTTCTTTACCATCAAAAATAAAACGAGCGTATTCGATTTGCTATCACTATAATTAGGCGCACGCGTCATGAAAATATATTAAAGTGGACTCCATGGATTGTAATCTTGAAAATTTCAATGTGGTGCGGCGGATTATAGCGAACTCCTCCTCTCCCCGATCGGTATATCTAATTATTGCGGGTTTAAGCGGTTTAAACCCAAACCCCCCCTACCGCATGTGGGTGGGTAACAAAACCCGCCATTGTTTGTGGGTGCGGGGTTGGTTATGAAAAAAAAACACGCGACATGTGGGTGCGAGGTTGGTTTGAGCTTATACCCGCCCATACCCAGCCCCATGTGCAGCCCTAGTTTTATGGAAGCCAAATCGGATACTAATTATAAAACCCATTAGTAAATGGCTCAATCTTTATGAGCCTCAGAGTTCAAGTGAAGAACGCTCGGGGAGCAGACGGAGGCTACAATCGATGCAATCAACAAAGCGTTGTTATCCTAGAAGGAGCCTACGGTGTTTCGATCACAGTGCAACAATTGCTCAGTCGACCAATAAACCTCCTAAACATCGCGCTCCAAGCAACAAAAGGCGAACAAACATTTGGTGGCATGTAGAAGGAAGTTGTGTCACGGCCAATATACACATGGCGATACGTATTCTCGTCTAATGGCGTTGCTCCACCAACACCTTGGGATACACTTTTGAATTGCGGCAAAAACATCCCTTTGCTCGGCCTCCACTTATCACCGTGATGTGCTTCCATCGACCCTATCGGTGGAAGCTAAGGATGTTCTCATAGCTCTTAAGAGCTTTCCTAAGGGGACGTCTTGCGCGAGAGATGGTCTCGAGCTCAGCACTACTTGGCCGCTATGGTGGTCTTGGGCGGCAATCGCGGAAGATCTGTTGTTATCGATTACGGTGTGGTGAATGCATGGCTCGATGGGAAGTGCTTGACCATCCTTGGAGAGTTCGTGGCTAGCGCACCCCTAACCCCATTTGCTCAAACCGGGTGGTGGTTTAAGACCTATCGCGGTAGGCACCATATATGTGCAGTTGTGCTCTAAGTTGGCGGCGAAATCTGTTTGTAAATAGTTGAACTTCTATCTTGGTAACCACCAATATGGTGTTGGCATTCCTTGCGGTGGGGAGGGGATTCTACATTTACTTAAAATAGGTTACTTGAGTTACATGGTTCGGATAACACTAAATCTATGTTGTTAATAGATTTTTCGAACGCATTCAACCTTGTAGACCGCTCTACTTCACTCGGATATGGGTTTGGTGTGTTGGTCTTGTAGGATCGTAATATCGCAACAAACAAGGCTCGCGGGATTAATAAGCGGCGGCATCGCGAAGGAGTCGCGGAGCTAAAATAAACGACGCAATGAATAACGACAAGCAAAACATAAAGAAGGCGTGAAACACTGGCGAGGGTTAAGAAGTGTCGCGAGAACGAATGTTTGTGCATCTGCGACACTTCGCGAGGACATTCCCGAAAATAAAGGATAGCTTATTTGTCATCCACTATGTATTACCCTATATAAAGGGTGAGTGAATGTTTGTGGTGGGAGAGATCTTTTTGGAAGTGTTAAGCAAGTCAATAGGAGAGAAAGTTTAAGAGTGTTTTAATTTCTAAGTGTAATTCTATCATCTGTGTAAACATTTCATGGACTCAATCAATAAATATTCTTGATCTTACATCTTTCAATGGATTAATTAAGCAAAATTGAGTAAGGGGTGTAGTGTGGGATTTCCATGCAACTACATATCTTAAAGCAGGGGACGATCATTTGTAAAAGAGAGGATTGTAATTAAAGTTGTTTGAATCGGGGAAAATGAGAAAGGAAAATCTTAAATCGGATGAAAAAGATATGGCATGCAAACACGAGATACAAAGAGTAATGATTAGCGAATTTCATGAAAATATCGGAGGAAGAATACACAAACGAGATTTTGAAGGAAAGAAGATTACGGATAGAGAAATAACATCACCTTTGAAGGATTGGGAAAAGCAAGAGATAACATTCACGGCGGGGGAAATATCCAAAGAAAATTTGGATCACGCATCTCCAACGGTGATCGCAATAAACGCGTATAAGGAAGGAGAGGAATTAGAGAACACGGTGAAAACATGGGTAGTGAATGGAGTTTTAATTGATAGGGAGTACGAAGAAGTGAACATCATGTTTTATCATGCTTACAAAAAGATGGGATATAAAGACGAAGATATGATTCTCGCGGCATACAATATTCAAGGTTTTGGTAAATCCATAACAAAAAGTTAAAGGGAGATAGAAATACGTATTCCGTTAGGAGGAATCGAAACACGGGTGACGTTGAGTGTAGTGGATATGGAATCAGAAGTATAACATATTACTAGGAAGACCATGGGTACATGCAATAAAAGGCTGTGGCGTCGACGCTTCATCAATGTATCAAATTTCCTACACCAATCAGAATCGGTGAGATCAAAGGGGATGCTTGCTAAAGGAAGAATATATTATCAAAATGAAGTAAAGTGTTGCGAAGAACAAGTAAACAAGCGAAAAGTATATCAAAGTATCGCAAAAAGATGGCAAGGCGGCTAAGAAAGAAGAAGAATTCAGAGTTTACATGATAAGAGCGAAGGAAGGAAAAGGCATACCTAGCGAGATCTCGGGAGAAGAAAATGATCTTGAAAGAACCAAAAGGACCGACCTATGGGAGAACCGAAGGCGATTACGTCGCGGCGAGCAAACCAAAAAGTGAATATTGGAACTAAGGAAAAACCCCAGATGCTAAAGATTGGAACTAACATGGGAGCGGATGAAGAGAAAAGAACGAGTCGATCTATTGCGGGATTATAAAGATATCTTCGCGTGGGATATGGATGAAGTGCAGGTATAGATCCATCATTGCTTTGTCACAAGTTGGAAATTGATAAAAATGTGAAGCCATTCAAACAAAGAATTAGAAAGATAGCAACATGACATATCACCCTCGAGATAGAAGAAGAAGCTGAGAAGATCTTGGATGCGGGGAATTATTAGACAAGCAAAATATCTGAATGGATAGCGAATATGGTTATAGTTCCAAAGAAGAACAAGGGAATAAGGATTTGCATTGATTTCAACTGATCTAAATAAAGCTTGCCCTAAAGAACAGGTTTTCCATTACCGGACATTCCACAATTTGGTTGAATCGTGAAAGGGAATGAAAGAGTATCATTGTTTGGACGGATACAAAGGTTACAATCAAATTCCTCTCGCCAGAAGAAGACCAAGAGCACACTTTGCTTTCTTCGCTCCAAAGAGGATTATCTTTGCTATACTAAAATGCCTTTTGGTTTGTGAAATCGGAGCAACGTATCAAAGGATGGTAGAAAAAGTATTCGCGGGAGAATGGATCCATAAAACACTAGAGGTATACGTAGATGACATGATAGTAAAAGTAAAAAGCGAGAAGATCATGTGCGAGACTTGAAAGAAATTTTTGAACAAATGAGGCGTTTCAACATCAAAGTCAATCCAGAAAAATGTACCTTCGGAGTAGCGTCGGGAAGTTCTTGGGTTACATTATATCAAAGGAAGGAATACATGTTGACCGGAGAAAGTAAAAGCGATTCGCGATATCCGAGCACACTGCGACGGTATAAAGGATGTTCAAAATTTGAATGGGTTACTAGCATCACTAGGAAGGTTCATCTCGTGGTCATCACGATAAGTGTAAACACTTTTTGGTGTTCGAAAAAAGGATCGAAATTTAAGTGAATGGACGAATGTGAAAAGGCTTTACAAGGGATCAAAGAGCATTTAATGGATATATCCATTATCACGAAGCGAGAACCCAGGAGAGGAATTATTAATATACCTCGCGACAACATCGCATGCCTTAAGTGCGGAGTTTTCACTGTGATGACGGACTTGAGGAGTAGAAAAACCAATCTATTATATCGGCAAAACTTTTAATGCGAGAAAGAAATTATTCGAAGATTGAAAAACTAATCCTGGCGTTAGTCTATCGTCGTTTAAACTTCGCATATATTTTCAGGCACATCTTTGTTAGAGTGGTAACAAAGGTACCAATTGAGTCGGTGATGAAAAATTCAAAAGATCGGGGAAGAGTCGAAAGATGGAATGCTCAAATAAGCCATTACAAACTCAAATATGAAATATTATCTTCAACCAAGTCACGGGTTGTCATGAGACTTTTCAGCGAGAATTTCCTTTGGAGGAAGATGAAGCGGTGGATGAAATGATGGATGTAGAAGAAGAGCATGGAGATCCAAAGACTTGTTAAGCGAGGCAGATCGGTGGGAAATATTAGTGGATGGATCATCAAATGGAGAAGGTAAAAGTGGGAATTGTTGTGATTTCGCGAGAAGGCAATAAGTTAGCTTTTGCTTTTAGATTGGAATTCGAGTCTACCAATAATGAAGCGGAGTACGAAGCTATAATACATGCTCTACGATTTGCAATAGAAATGGCTGGAGAATGTGAGGATTACCGGTGACTCGCAATTGGCAATTTGTCGGATAACGAGAGAAGTATGCTACAAATGATCCATCCCTACAGAAATACGGGAAGCTTGTAGAAGTGTTGTCGGCACGGATCTAGAAAATAAAATGGAGGCACATATCAAGGAGAGATAATAGACTACATGAGCGCTTTTGCCTTTATATCAAGTATGATGACAGACCCAAGCTGCGAGGAATATCAAAATACGAGACGCATCGGCGCCATCAATTAATAAAGAGGAGGGACAAAAGCGAGATATAATGATGGTGGTAGATGAAATGCAATGTCGCGAGGAAGACCGGAGAGTAGAACTTCACGCGTACTTAATGAAAGGCGAGGTACCAAGAAATAGATTGGAAGCACACAAATTAAAGAGCCGGGCAACAAATTATGAATTACGAGATGGCGTGCTTTATCGGCGTTCTTTTGATGGACCCTCGCTTCGATGTCTAACAAGGAAAGAAGGAGAAACCATATTGAAGATCTTTGCATAGTGGGGATTAGGAAATCATAGCGGCGGGAGATCTTTGGCATATAAGGCAAAGACGCAAGGATATTATTGGCCATATATGCATGAGGGGCGAGAGCAATATCCAGACGCTGCGAAGATTGTCAAAGACACGGGAAGAAGATACATGCACACTGGAGCACCGTTAAATTCTTCGAGAAGTGTGTGGCCTTTTGGAAAATGGGGTTTAGATATTGTGGGACCATTTTCACAAGGAAGGACAAAGAAGGTACTTAATTGTCGCAACGGACTATTTCACAAAATGGGCGAGGTGAAAGCGGTCCAACACATTCGCGATAAGGATGTTTTTACTTTCATATTTGAAAATATTATATGCGATTTGGGATCCCGCACAATTGGTATCGATAATGGGAAGCGGTTTGAAGGGCAAAATATAGAGTTCTTGCTTAATGCATTTCGAGATAAGATGTGGAAAATCAACTCCATTATATCCACAAGCTAATGGCCAAGCGGAGGCAACAAACAAAACAATTGCCGATATATTGAAGAAAAAGTTGGAAGGACACAATAGGGGATGGTGCGAACAAGTACCCAATGCGGTATGGGCTTATAATACAACTAGAAGAGAAGCCACGGGAATGTCCCCTTTTTGCTTAACTTACGGAGTTGAAGCGGTACTCCCAACGAGAGGTCGTGATTAGACAACCAAAAAAGAAGTGCAGGATAAAAATCTTAGCGCGGAGGCAACATTCTAATCAAGTTGGATGAATTGGAAGTAAAACGAGAAAAGGCATTGCGACACATGGAGAATTATCAGCGAAGACTGGCTAGAGAATATAACAAGCGTGTAAAAATACGTGAGTTTCAAACAGGAGACTTGGTGTTGTGAGAAACCCCAATATATCAACGTGAAAGTGGAGGCAAGTTGGCGAGAAAATGGGATGGACCTTATATCATCAAAGAGGTAGTTGTACGAGGGCATATAGATTGATGGATCCCGAAGGAAAAGATGTGGGACAAAAATTGGATAGACCATGGAATAGATTATATCTAAAGAAGTATTACCCGTAAAAATGGGAGAGGAAAAATGAATCAAGATGAAGTACTTCTTCGCAAAATATTTGCGACATTCAATAAAATACGAGAGAAAATCCCGAAGATCTCGCGACAAGAATAACAAGAAGTCATGAATGGCTTAACAAAACAACAAGAGATAATGAATGATTAAATGAATGAATCGGCGAATATCTACAAAGCAAAATAGCAAATGATGAAGAATGATTGAATAAAAGAATGAATGAATGGGACGAACCTTTATGGCGTACACCTAGTTCGCGAATAACATTTCGTAAGAGGCAAATGTAAGACCTAAAGTGCGTCATATAAGGGGTATCTCTCGACATGGCTCGGGGGAAGGTTACACCGCTCCAAGCTTGAGTCATGAAAATTTGGGGCCCATGAAAGCCTATCAGGAGAGGTACCTTGGATTCCCAACTATATATATAAAGGTTATACCACTGGTTGGGCGACCAGGGTCTCTTCCAAGGAGTCGAGTGTATGCTCAAGGCGCAGAGGTACACGGTTGAGCAGTGCCGGGATGGATGAACCTACCCTGGCCATTCTTGGCAAGTCTTGGCATATGTTGCACTCGCTTGAAGAAAACTCCACTTAGGGTGCGGTCTTGTAACCATAAACCATATAGGTATAAGGGATAAGAGGCTGCGAAAACAAGCTAGTTGTTGTTAAGGCCAGGATGGGAGGAGCTAGTCTTGTATGGCCGATGTTTCGCCTCCTTGAAGGGCAACCGGGGGAGAAGATAAGGGCGACACTATCCATTAGGGGAAGTGTCAAAAAAAACGCAAATGTCATGAGGCTGTGTTTCGCAAGGAAATTCAGGCTTGTCATATTTGTGCAATGATCCTATGAGAGGCAATAATACTAACGCGAGGGTAAGGCGAGATCAATGGGTCTTTACACGACAATGTACGGACGTCCTGCGATTTCGTCGCACGGCCACAATGTCATGGGGCTTTATATTCGCAAGGATATTTAGGCTGTCATATTGTCGCAACTAAAATATCTGCAGAGGCAAAAATACTTGAGAAATGATAAGACAAGATCAATGGGTTTTTACATGCAAATGTAAAGATGTCCTGCGATTTTGTCGCCAATAAGATAGCGTGGGAAGACCTCTAATTAGGGAGGTCTAACTTGGAAGACCACACAAAAATGATAAGGCAAGGTCAATGGGCCTTTGCATGAAAATGTAAAAAAGCCTGCGACCTATGTCGCAGATGAGAAGAATTATAATCAAGCCCCTAATTGGGATGCATTTACTTCATAAAAGATTCAATGAGCGAACATGCTCGCGAGATTGTTTTAAATAAAAGAGGAAGGAAGAAATATGGGAATTAATCAATCAAAGAGTTAAGTCATTCAAACAAAAGGAATTCAAACAAATTACAAAGAAGGTTTAACTCTCTACTTGAGCATTTTCAAATACGAGAGGGTGGTTGAGACTTTTCTCCGCCTTTATCACTTCGCCTCCGTCAATTGGTGGATTTTCGAGAAATGTTTTCATCACCTTCGTTCTACTTGATTATTGGATTTTCATCAGGAGTTTTTCTATTTGGATCTTCGTGAAAACTTCCTTATTTGGGAGATCTTATTTGCTTTCATATTCATAATCACTATCACGGAGAATTAGGGACTTCATCATCACTTACTTCCAAAGGATCGACATGAATAGGATCAAGAGACTTGACAGACAAAATATTATTCACAAGAACTTCCGCTTTAAGAGGGAATTGACGAAGCGGTGCCTTTTGACGATTCTTACTATCAATGTCCTTACAATAAGACATATAATCAAACCTTCGCTCTGCGGTCGCGAGAACGAGCAAGAGGCAGCGGCCAGTAGCCCGTTTTCCTTGCGAATTTTAGAATAATCGGACACTGAGGGTGGAGATAGTGGAGCGAAGCTTTCTCTCGAGTCTGCATAACAAATACACAAGATCAAAGAAAATTTCGGGGTAACAAAGCATTCATGGAATAAATAAATAAATTAAGATAGTCAAATAATTTGACTACCTTCCTTTTGAGAAGTAAGATGTTGAATTAAAAGCATGAAGTTATTCCCCAAACAGTCCATGGCATCATCAAATGAATCTCAACTAAGCCTTTCAATCGTAATCGCAAGTTCTTTTCATTAGAAACAAGTATGGAATTTTCGGTCGCAAGAGTAGAGTTGGATTTTTCTAATTTGGCACATTGTTCTTGGAATTGCTTCGCTTTTACACTCGAGTTATTCTACCATGAATAAGTTTGTCTCTCTCGTGATAATTTCTTCAAGTTGGTTTTTCAAAGTATGATTAGCTTGTTCTTGTTTTTCACATAATTTTTGACAAGCATCATCTTTGCTGCGAGTAGATCGCCACCTTATTCATGAGAGAACGTTTCTCTTGCGAAGAGTTCGATTCTCATCGATAAAGTTTCCAACTCCAAATCGATTTAGTCAAAGAATAAAGAGGCGAGATAAATCGTTACTTAATGAGTCTTGCTTTCGTAATAAATCAAAATTCTCTTTCGACAAGTTATTTATTTGATGTTTGCATAAGTATGAAGATTATCTAAGAGATTATATTGCTCCATCCAAGCATCTCTTTCAACTTCGAACTTCTTCAACGATGGACTCGTCGATATATCTCCATTATTCGTTTACGGTTTAATGCTTGGAGGGCGAACAAGATTTTGAGTTGTAAAAAAAAAAAAAAAAAAAAAAAAAAAGGGGGAGTTATGAAAGTATAGTATACCTTTTAACTCCTCATTTTCCCGTAAAGATTGTCACGATCTAGCGAGATGTTGTGAAATTTCGATTTTCAAGGTGGAGATTATTGCACTTCGCGGTCATAACACTGGAGATCATCCTTGACTTACTAATTTCTTGAACTAAAGATGCTTACGAGACCTTATCGGTACCAAGATGCTTACTTAAAATCTCATGAGATATTGGATTTGTGAGGATCGTGAGAAGTCTTTTGGCATCATTCACGAGATCGAGAAAAGAACCTTAAAGGCCACATCTATCCCCTCCAAATTTTACTGCCAGTTAGAGGAATTTGTTCAAACAAAGAAGACGAGTCGTCCTTTGTCAAAGGAACCTCATGAGAAGAGGAGGTTTCGGGGAGAGAAGTGATTGGAGAAATAAGCGGGGACATTGATAGCGAGGAGGAGGTATAATATCGTTTGTAGGAGGACAGGTTGTAAGGAACTTGGTCTATGAGGAGTTGAGGTATAGAAATATTGTCATTTGGTAATGTTACCGGAAGAAAGAGGCACAAAATTATCTTGCGAAGATTTCGCGGCAGAGGGAGCGAAGGTGTGAATGAAGGGAAGCGGGCGTTGGGGTAACAGGCTTAGAGTAGCGAAGCCTTTTGGGAGTATTACCCGGTAGTTTTATCATCCTGCGAATGACAAATTAAATAAGAAACAGAGGCAACAATATATTGTTAATAAAAACAAATGTTTCTTAAATACCTTGTCACTTTCATGGTGTCTTTTTGTAGCCATCGATTTTGCTCGCGAAAAGGGCTTTGGTTGCGTAAGGGATTCTTGTTGCGAAGTAGGTTTGGTGGCGAGCCCAAAGAAAGAAAGAGGGTCCTTCCGCAGTAAATTTAGTTAAGGTTGGTTCTTGCTAAACAACAATGGCGAGAAAGAGAACTACAAAGTTAATCATACGAGTGATCTCAACAAGAAAAGCTAATCTCAAATTTGATCAACCACAAAATCAACGAGATATAGCAAAATTAACAAACACGGACGCCATGAGAGTAACAAGCTGATAGGGAATAGCAAAAGTGGTGAAGAAGACGGTAAGAGACAATAATAGGTAAACACTTGCGAGCGATGAAGAAGAAGAACACTACGAGACGATGAAGAAGATGAAAAGAAAAGGAAAATTCTTCACGGGGGTGCTCTATAAATAGATGAGAAAAATATTATGGCCGGTTAACATTAAATGCAGAGTAAAAAAGAGGTAAATATAGACACGTGTAAATGGTCACTACTAAATCCAAGGAAGCCGAGACGAAAAGAACTTTAGTAGAATCCAAATATACAACATATTTCCTAATAGGCGAGAATAGCTTGCGAAATTGATTATTTTACGTAATTCATGAGGCAAGAAACGACACTTCGTATATATATTACAAAAGAAGCTTGGAACTTCACAAAAGAATAGAGGCAGTACGTACTTTTCAAGTCCAAGTATTCTTCCGCCGTTCCTCCATCAACAAAGATCAAAGATCGCTACCACAATAGATTTTTCCTTAAAAATCGCTTGTCAAGCAATATTCAAGGAAAAAGAGGCAAGATGTAGGATCGTAATATCGCAACAAACAAGGCTCGCGGGATTAATAAGCGTGACATCGCGAAGGAGTCGCGAGGAGCTAAAATAAACAGCACGCAATGAATAACGACAAGCAAAACATAAAGAAGACGTGAAACAGGCGAGGGTTAAGAAGTGTCGCGAGAACGAATGTTTGTGCATGCGACACACGCGGGACATTCCCGAAAATAAAGGATAGCTTAGCTGTCATCCACTAGGTATTACCCTATATAAAGGGGTGAGTGAATCTGTTGTGGGAGAGATCTTTTTGGAGGGGTGAAGCAAGTCATTAGGAGAGAGAAAGTTTAAGAGTGTTTTAATTTCTAAGTGTAATTCTATCATCTGTGTAAACATTTCATGGACTCAATCAATAAATATTCTTGATCTTACATCTTTCAATGGATTAATTAAGCAAAATTGAGTAAGGGGTGTAGTGTGGGATTTCCGCAACTACGGGTCTTCTCCACTTTTGGTGAACTTGGCTCGGAATTTCTAACTTTTCTCGAAGAGATTAAGAAATTGCATGGCAAGGCACGATGCTAATTTTAAGATCGGCAATTCTCTTTTTCATAGGCATTAGGGATCGTTATTCGAAAGGTGTTGGTGCCCAGCTTGTTGCTAGGTTACCCACCATCTCTTGTAATATTGATTTTGATTCTCAATAAATAATAATAATAATAATATTATTATTAATATTATTAATAATAATATTAATAATAATAATAAGAACGGGCCCCTAGCTCAGCTGGTCATCCCCGTTCCCAAAGTTTAATGCTCTCCCGGAGGTCCCAGGTTCGAGTCCCCAATGGCGTAATATTGCAGGAATTAACATGGAAGGTAGTGTTAGTTTGCCCCCTTGTGACACAATCTCAGCCCCCTCCCGCCGTTTCGGCTCACTTGGCTAGGTTACCCATGAGGCTCGCTGGTAGGTTAGCACAACAACCTGTTCAATTAATGTAGTAGTATGTCGTTGGAGCTTAGCTTGTTAGGCTTCCAACTAGTTTCATGTAATAATATTTAAATAATAATAATAATTAAATAATAATAATAATAATAATAATAATATCAATAACTTCCTCTGAATGCTTGCAGTCAAAAAACAATTTCATTTTAGACATGCACTCATTTTTGTCTCAAATGACTTCTGGTGAATCTGAAAAGATTGGATAACTCAATTCTTTGATTGCCACAATGAGATAATATGATATATATAGATAAATATTCTGAACTCCCCTTTCTTTTTACGAGGCTATACAATGAATAAATCACTACCTCTACTCCTAACTCTCTCAGAAATCAGCATTACCAGGATCAACCTAAACACCAAAACCTAATTAAAACCTCTCACTCATGAATGTATAATCGAACCCTTAAAATTCTACCTAGACCTCCTGTTTATGGGTGAAAATCGTTTCTGCCGATTTCGGTAAATTCGGTAGGTGAGTGAGAAACTGGTTCAAACCCTAAACAAATATCTTTGCACGTGAGCACTTTATAGATTCGAGAGATCAATCGTACAAGTCGGCCTAAACCAAGAAATGGCCGTTCCCGGACTTGCTTCGGTCACAAAGTGGAGGAGAAGGGTTGATTTGGGGAGGGAAGCAAAGAAAGGTGTTGAGACCGGAATAGTGCAGGAGAGTAGTATCTCGACTTGTATCAGAAAGTAAAAGCTTGGGAAGCTTGCAAGAGATGAAAGCTTTTGGGAGAGCTTGCAAAGTTGCCTTTACGAGAGTGTAGTATTTTCCCTGACCGAGACTTGTCGTCTGGTGGAAATAGGTAAGACCTATTTATACAAGTCGAGATTGAAACGTACCCTGGCCTCATGAAGGAAGATAGTAAAGGGTGAAATAATGGGAGGAGGTGGTAACCGCATGGTGTTAATGGGTGAAAACGTTTTCACCATTATTTCCTCTTTTATTTGACCGCTTTATTCCTTTTCACGCTTTCTTAATGTGAGCGTAGTGTACGCCGCATCTTTGTGACCGCCAAACCAAAACCCTAAAAAGCATCCCCGATTTGTGTTGATGTCTCGAGTGTTGGTTGCATCTTGGGTGCAAGTGGTGCTGCTAGGGACGCATGTGGCATGTGCCAATGGCATGTGCGGAATGCCTTCGTTGCGAGTTGCACCTCGAGCATAAGTGGTAATGCGGAGCTGCTAGTGGCGTGTGTGGCATGTGCCAACGGCATGTGTGGAATGCCTTGGTGGTAGGTTGCACGGTTTGAAAGTTAGGCTACCAGCGTGTGTGTTTGGCATGTGCGGAATGCCTTGGTGGTAGGTTGCACGGTTTACAAGTTAGGCTACCAGCGTGTGTGTTTGGCATGTGCCAATGGCATGTGCGGAATGCCTTGGTGGTAGGTTGCACGGTTTGCAAGTTAGGCTACCAGCGTGTGTGTTTGGCATGTGCCAATGGCATGTGCGGAATGCCTTGGTGGTAGGTTGCACGGTTTTGCAAGTTAGGCTACCAGCGAGCATGTTGGCATGTGCCAATGGCACGTGTCGGCCATGTTGACCTAGTTGCAAGTCTTGCGAGCCTAGGGCGCTATATTTGGCGTGGGCCAATGGCATAGCGGCTTGGAAACATGGCTTGCGATACGTGTTGGCATGTGCCAATGGCATGTACGGCCATGTTGACCTAGTTGCAAGTCTTGCAAGCCTAGGGCGCTATATTTGGCGTGGGCCAAAGACATAGCGGCTTGGAAATATGGCTTGCGATACGTGTTGGCGTGTGCCAATGGCACGTACGGCCATGTTGACCTAGTTGCAAGTCTTGCAAGCCTAGGGCGCTATATTTGGCGTGGGCCAAAGGCATAGCGGCTTGGAAATATGGCTTGAGATACGTGTTGGCATGTGCCAATGGCACGTACGCCCATGTTGACCTAGTTGCAAGTCTTGCAAGCCTAGGGCGCTATATTTGGCGTGGGCCAAAGGCATAGCGGCTTGGAAATATGGCTTGCGATACGTGTTGGCATGTGCCAATGGCACGTACGGCCATGTTGACCTAGTTGCAAGTCTTGCAAGCCTAGGCGCGGTATATTTGGCGTGGGCCAAAGGCATAGCGGCTTGGAAATATGGCTTGCGATACGTGTTGGCATGTGCCAATGGCACGTACGACCATGTTGACCTAGTTGCAAGTCTTGCAAGCCTAAGGCGCTATATTTGGCGTGGGCCAAAGGCATAAGCGGCTTGGTATTATGGCTTGTGGTACGTGTTGGCATGTGCCAATGGCACGTACGGGCATGTTGACCTAGTTGCAAGTCTTGCAAGCCTAGGGCGCTATATTTGGCGTGGGCCAAAGGCATAGCGGCTTGGAAATATGTCTTGTGGTACGTGTTGGCATGTGCCAATGGCACGTCACGGCCATGTTGACCTAGTCGCAAGTCTTGCAAGCCTAAGGCGCTATATTTGGCGTGGGCCAAGGCATAGCGGCTTGGAAATATGGCTTGTGGTACGTGTTGGCATGTGCCAAGGGCACGTACGGCCATGTTGACCTAGTTGCAAGTCTTGCAAGCCTAGGGCGCTATATTTGGCGTGGGCCAAAGGCATAGCGGCTTGGAAATTTGGCATTGTTGCCATGGTGCGTAGGGTGCGGCTTGGTTTGGCATTGTTGCCATGGTGCGCTTGGAAATATGGTGCGGCTTGGTTTGGCATTGTTGCGATGGTGCGCGCTATATTTATGCGGCTTGGTTTTGGCATTGTTGCCATGGTGCGCGTTTGCATTGTTATGCGGCTTGGTTTGGCATTGTTGCCATGGTGCGTGATATGCGGCTTGGTTTTGCCAGCATTGTTGCTTGGTTTTGGCATTGTTGCCATGGTGCGCTGATATGCGGCTTGGTTTTGGCATTGTTGCCATGGTGCTTGTGATATGCGGCTTGGTTTTGGCATTGTTGCCATGGTGCGCGATATGCGGCTTGGTTTAGCATTGTTGCCATGGTTGATATGCGGCTTGGTTTTGGCATTGTTGCCATGGTGCGCGATATGCGGCTTGGTTTTGGCATTGTTGCCATGGTGCGCGATATGCGGCTTGGTTTGGCATTGTTGCCATGGTGCGCGATATGCGGCTTGGTTTTAGCATTGTTGCCATGGTGCGCGAGTGCGGCTTGGTTTGGCATTGTTGCCATGGTGCGCGATATGCGGCTTGGTTTTGGAATTCGGGTTACGTGTTGAAAAACCCTAATCTGGTATTTTGAAAAAATACCCCTATTAATTATTTACACCTGAGTTAAATGCTCTTAGTTAATGTGTTGCGGGTAACACTAGGTCATGGGGATTTACGATTTTACCCCTTGTTTAAAGACCACCATCAACATTAAGTCCCTGCTTAGCTCGGAACAGGGGGCTTTGTTGCGAGGTAAGCATAAGATGGTGACAAACTAGTAACAACAAACCGTAAAGAAAATTGAAGGAGGCTTGTCGACCTTTTATAAATAGGATTTGGAATCTTTGCCTCACGGTAGTTTTGCACAAATCGGAAAGTGGCACAATTGGTGGGCCGGTGCGGCTTGGGAGACGTTGGGAAGTTGGCGTGAGTTGGGAAGCTGAGTGTGCTAGATGGTTGGACCGGCGCAAAGTGTAGAAAGCCGGGCGTGCTTGCGGGCGTGACTTGAGGCGGCCATTGGGAGGCCGGCGTAATTGGTGGGGCCAGTGCAACTTGGAAGCCGTGCTTGCCGGGCGTGACTTGGCGGCCATTGGGAGGTCGGCGCAATTGGTAGGGCCGGTGCAACTTGGAAGCCGTGCTTGCAGGCGTGACAGGCGGCCATTGGGAGGTCGGCGCAATTGGTGGGGCTAAGGTGCAACTTGGAAGCCGTGCTTGCGGGCGTGACTTATGTAAATAAAGAGGGAGTAGGCGTTTCTTGGACAACAAAGTTTCCTTATTTTGTTTTCCTTCACGTGCGGCTTCAATTGGGCATCATCCATGCCAAAAAAATCTGGAAGCATTATGTCCTTCATTGCTCCCTTTCCTTTTTAAGGTTCCGTATTCATACCCAACGCGAATGTATCGTCTCCCTTGTTTGAGAAGGGGTTCTTCCTGTTGATTCCCCTTTTCCTTCGCTTTGCCGGTGCGTTTTCTTCTTCTTTTTTGTTCACGCTATCCTTTTTTTATATGTGTATAGACAGGATGGAACTTGATCATCTTTCCATTTCTTGCAGTGTATGATGGGATCTTTCGAGAGACGGCCGTGCCTTTAACTTTTTGGAAAAGGACTTGGGAATCGGTGGAGATCGATCTTCTTCTCTTGAGGAGGTATTGGTTGGGGTTGAATCTTTGTTCCATGAAGCTAACGAAATTATTAAGGACCTCCTTCCATCTATCCTCACGAAGAACAGTGCATGTTCGGACTCTCTTGGGTTCGGTGGACGCGGAGGAGAACGCCATGATTCTTGATTTTGATGTGGATGAATCAAAAAACTTCCTTCGAAGTGTCGATGAGAAAACTTTCGAAGGAGTATATGATAGAAGCGAGACAGCCTTTGAAGTTGATGCTAAAGGTGTTATTGATGATACCGGAGGGGTCATGGGGGCGTATCTTTGGAATAGTTGTCGGGAGGACACTGCTGCTCTTGTAGGTCGCCTTCGGGATGGGATGTTGAGGTTGCCATTTGCTAAAACCGCTGAATGGAACCTTTGTTGCCCGAAGGATTCTTGGGGAAATGCTTGAAGATAGCTTTGCCGAAGGGACTTGCGCTCCATCCTTCGAGGGCTAGTTCCTCCTTTTGTTTTTCCGTTAGCGCTTAGTTCCACGATGTTTTTCCCCCTTTTTTTTTTTTTGTAAACACATCTTTCCCTTCTTCTTCTCGAAGGAAGAAGAGATATATTTATTTTATTTTTTTATTTTATTTTTTTTGACAAAAAGGGAGATCTCCGGGGAAATACAAACGGTGTATTCATCCTGGGAAATCAGTTATTAAGAGGAATGATTTAAAGGAAGTCTTGAAAAGGGGAGTGATTGGGAAGTACTGACATTTTAGGGATTGGATTCCTTGAGCCATCGCGAGTGAACTATCACGCCTTCGGGTGTGTCGGTATTGATGAGCTTGCAATATCCTCCCAAAGGGTATCCGCAACAGTCTGACTCGCCTTCACCTTCCTCGGGCAAATCCATCTTTCTTTGTCATCCTCCCAACTTGAAACGAGCTTTCCTTAACCACTACATCTCCGATTGAAAACGGGTTCGGACGTTGTGTAACCATTTGAGCCTTGGCTTCGTTGGTTTCGCTAGAAGCTTCCAAGCTTCTTGCAAAGTGTTCGAATGGTCCAGCTCCCCATTCACCTTTTTTGGCAGGCGTTCGTTCCCAGGAGTCCCCATGACGGAATGGGGAAGAAAAGCTAGGTTGCGAGAAAAGGTTGCTCGGTGGACTTACTTGCATTTGAAAATCATGGGCTAGCGCCAACGGTCCTCTCAGGATGCTCGGGTTCCTTCAATAGGTCGTTGATGCGATAACCGTGGGACGATTTGTTGGGAATTCCTTCGGGCGTGGATGTCGGTAGAGGTGTACGTCCGTTTTGCTTTGTTGTCGAGCACCCATAAGCGTCCCAAAATCATGTCATGATCTAGTTCTCGACAATGTGGAACTTGCTATGCGTTATAGCGTCTCCCATCTCGATCTCTAAGTTGATGTAGCCATGCGCGTTCAAAGCTTCTCCTCCCAAGTCTTTAATTACGGACGGGGAGTAGGTAGCGTCTTGTTTTGTAAATCCTGCTTGCCTTTAGTGTCTTGAAAGTAATGGTGTTGTGGTAGGAGGTCGTGTCGATGAGCGTGTCGTCAAATTTGTTACCTCTTAAACGGGACGTGGTTAGCGAGTCCCAGTTCTCCTTTTTGGTTCCGCCTAGTTTGGAGAGCTTGGGCCCCTGGCGTGGGTGCCGAGGAGAGAAAAAGCCGTTTCTTAGGACACAACGCGATTGAGAGCTGCGAAAATATCTTGTCGTTGCACCTTGGAAAGATAGAGAATTTTTCATATATGTTGCATCATGGATTGCACGGTCTCGTGCACGGAATTCCCCGAGAGGACCCCATGATTTCTTATGGGGAGTGGGTCTCGATGCACTCTTTCGTCTCCTAGTTGGAGTTCTCCTGCTTCTATCCTTTCTTTGAAAATATGCTTTAGTCTGTTGCAATCGCTAGTCGGGTGGTGAACGAACTGTGATAATGATAGTATTTGGGGTTCGCCATCTCGGCTTCGGTTAGCGGACGTACGGCGGCGACGGATCGATGACATCATCTTGAACCCGAGGCTTCCGGGAGGTCAATCACTTCCTCGATGGGGAATGGGAAATCAAGGGTATTTCCTTCGGTCTCGTGATGCTGCACGGGAGTTTTAGCAATGATCTTCCGTCGTGAGGGTTCCGTTGTCTGCGGCACTTCACGTTTGTTTGGTGGCTCGTAGTTGCGGCTTTCCTTTTTCCTCTTTCGTTCACTATGTTCACGGAGGATGAGCCGACATTAAATTGTTTTTGATAGGCGTCTACTCCCCGCGAGTTTCACGCGTCTTCGATTCGAGTTGGCCTAGTCCTTTCCAATAATCTTTGGTCTTTGTTGTTGCGAGATCGCTGGCGGCCTCATGGAGTTCGGAGAACGTTTGGAAACGCAAGTTTTCTAGCGGGCGCGGTGGGTGGGACCATACCATTGATGCATGCGTTTACCAATTGTTGCTCGGTCACGTTTGGGTCGTGACAGTCGAGTGCTTGAACCACAGAACCTTTTGACGAAATCATTCGGATGTTCGTTATCCCACCGGGTACATTCTCCCGGAGTGCGAAAAGGTAACTTGTTGGACACGAAGAAATACTTCTGCAAAACGCGGTGACCATGCTACTCCAGGTTGGGAATGTTGTTCGGTAGGATCTTTGTTGTACCATGTATACGCCCTTAGGTAAGTGATTTTGAAAATTCCCTTAAACGAAGAACGTGATTATATTCATGTTCACCCAAGGATTCCGAAACGAGAAACATGTTCGCGTGCATTCCGGTACCATCGTACGGGGTAAATTAAGGAGAAGAGTACCCCCTTGGGAGAGGGATTCTACGTATTTCGGATGGGTAAGGGGTTTGGTGATGATGTACATCCAACTCATCATGCTTGATTCGGTCGCATGGAGTTGTAGGAGTTGTTCCAAATCTTCTCTCGTGCGTCGGGGTTGTTGGAGGTGCTTCTAGCGCTCTCGACGAAGGATGCGACTCACGGGGTAGTCGCTCTGTCGGGGGTTTGAAAGGTGAGCACCTCTTTACGTGTTGAAACCATGTCTATACCGGGCTCGCGGCGTCTCTGTCGTTCCATCAAATCGGCGATGGTGACGTAAGGACGACTTCCTCTGGTTTCCTCCCGGTCTCTCGTCCGTCGGCGGGGTAATTGGAGCCTTAGTTGTCGGAGGCGCCATGCTGGAAGAAGCATTCGGGGTCGTGTCGGTGGGCCCTAGCTCAGTGGCGGGGGCGTGACACTGAAGAGATATTCTCGTTGCCGTGATTAGAGGGTTGTGCAAAGATGCTAGAGGAGGCAGCGGCTCGGCCACAGTGATAGGCGGTGTTACACTTAAGGGAGTGCACTCGATGTTCTTTGTTGTCAGCCGGTGAAGTAACAACGTTATAGGGAGAGACGCCAACATCGGGGATGCCTCGGTGTTCTCGGCATAGTTCCCGGATCACGAGTTCCACCATGTTGGGATTTGACGTTCGGAAAACGAAATCGGGAGTTGGATTTGGTATTGTGGCCGATAGATCAATCCTCCATTTGTGGTCGCCAATTGTTTATGGGTGAAAATCGTTTCTTCCGATTTCGGTAAATTCGGTAGGTGAGTGAGAAACTTGGTTCAAACCCTAAAAAATGTCTTGCACGTGAGCACTTTATAGATTCGAGAGATCAATCTGTACAAGTCCGGCCTAAACCAAGAAATGTCCGTTCCGGACTTGCTTCGGTCACAAAGTGGAGGAGAAGGGTTGATTTGGGAGGAATCAAAGAAAGGTGTTGAGACCAGAATAGTGCAGGGAGAGTAGTATCTCGACTTGTATCGAGTGAAAGTAAAAGCTTAGGAAGCTTGCAAGAGATGAAAGCTTTTGGGAGAGCTTGCAAAGTTGCCTTTACGAGAGTGTAGTATTTTTCTCTGGCCGAGACTTGTTGTCGGGGTGGAAATAGGTAAGACCTATTTATACAAGTCGAGATTGAAACGTACCCTGGCCTCATGAAGGAATAGAGTAAAGGGTGAAATAATGGGAGGAGGTGGTAACCGCATGGTGTTAATGGGTGAAAACGTTTTTCACCATTATTTCCTCTTTTATTTGACCGCTTTATTCCTTTTCACGATTTCTTAATGTGAGCGTAGTGTACGCTGCATGCTGTGACCGCCAAACCAAAACCCTAAAAAGCATCCCCCGGTTTGTGTTGATGTCTCGAGTGTTGGTTGCATCTTGGGTGCAAGTGGTGCTGCTAGGGACGCATGTGGCATGTGCTAATGGCATGTGCGGAATTCCTTCGTTGCGAGTTGCACCTCGGCGTAAGTGGTAATGCCGAGAGCTGCTAGTGGCGTGTGTGGCATGTGCCAGCGGCATGTGCGGAATGCCTTGGTGGTAGGTTGCACGGTTTGAAAGTTAGGCTACCCGGCGTGAGTGTTTGGCATGTGCGGAATGCCTTGGTGATAGGTTGCACGGTTTGCAAGTTAGGCTACCAGCGTGTGTGTTTGGCATGTGCCAATGGCATGTGCGGAATGCCTTGATGGTAGGTTGCACGGTTTGCAAGTTAGGCTACCAGCGTGTGTGTTTGGCATGTGCGGAATGCCTTGGTGGTAGGTTGCACGGTTTGCAAGTTAGGCTACCAGCGAGCATGTTGGCATGTGCCAATGGCACTCACGGCCATGTTGACCTAGTTGCAAGTCTTGCGAGCCTAGGGGCGCTATATTTGGCGTGGGCCAATGGCATAGCGTCTTGGAAACATGGCTTGCGATACGTGTTAGCATGTGCCAATGGCACGTACGGCCATGTTGACCCTAGTTGCAAGTCTTGCAAGCCTAGGGCGCTATATTTGGCGTGGGCCAAAGACATAGCGGCTTGGAAATATGGCTTGCGATACGTGTTGGCGTGTGCCAATGGCACGTACGGCCATGTTGACCTAGTTGCAAGTCTTGCAAGCCTAGGGCGCTATATTTGGCGTGGGCCAAAGGCATAGCGGCTTGGAAATATGGCTTGCGATACGTGTTGGCATGTGAAAATGGCACGTACGGCCATGTTGACCTAGTTGCAAGTCTTGCAATCCTAGGGCGCTATATTTGGCGTGGGCCAAAGGCATAGCGGCTTGGAAATATGGCTTGCGATACGTGTTGGCATGTGCCAATGGCACGTACGGCCATGTTGACCTAGTTGCAAGTCTTGCAATCCTAGGACGGTATATTTGGCATGGGCCAAAGGCATAGCGGCTTGGAAATATGGCTTGCGATACGTGTTGGCATGTGCCAATGGCACGTACGACCATGTTGACCTAGTTGCAAGTCTTGCAAGCCTAGGGCGCTATATTTGGCGTGGTCCAAAGGCATAGCGGCTTGGAAATATGGCTTGCGATATGTGTTGGCATGTGCCAATGGCACGTACGACCATGTTGACCTAGTTGCAAGTCTTGCAAGCCTAAGGCGCTATATTTGGCGTGGGCCAAAGGCATAGCGGCTTGGAAATATGGCTTGCGATACGTGTTGGCATGTGCCAATGGCACGTACGGCCATGTTGACCTAGTTGCAAGTCTTGCAAGCCTAGGGCGCTATATTTGGCGTGGGCCAAAGGCATAGCGGCTTGGAAATATGGCTTGCGATACGTGTTGGCATGTGCCAATGGCACGTACGGCCATGTTGACCTAGTTGCAAGTCTTGCAAGCCTGGCGCTATATTTGGCGTGGGCCAAAGGCATAGCGGCTTGGAAATATGGCTTGTGGTACGTGTTGGCATGTGCCAATGGCACGTACGGCCATGTTGACCTAGTTGCAAGTCTTGCAAGCCTAGGGGGCTATATTTGGCGTGGGCCAAAGGCATAGCGGCTTGGAAATTTGGCATTGTTGCCATGGTGCGTAGGGTGCGGCTTGGTTTGGCATTGTTGCCATGGTGCGCAGGGTGCGGCTTGGTTTGGCATTGTTGCTATGGTGCGCAGTATGCGGCTTGGTTTTGGCATTGTTGCGATGGTGCGCGATATGCGGCTTGGTTTAGCATTGTTGCCATGGTGCGCGATATGCGGCTTAGTTTTAGCATTGTTGCCATGGTGCGTTGATATGCGGCTTGGTTTTGGCATTGTTGCCATGGTGCATGAGTATGCGGCTTGGTTTTGGCATTGTTGCCATGGTGCGCGGTATGCGGCTTAGTTTGGCATTGTTGCCATGGTGCTTGTGATATGCGGCTTAGTTTTGGCATTGTTGCCATGGTGCGAGTATGCGGCTTGGTTTTGGCATTGTTGCCATGGTGCGCGATATGCGGCTTGGTTTAGCATTGTTGCCATGGTGCTGATATGCGGCTTGTGTTTTGGCATTGTTGCCATGGTGCGCAGTGTGCGGCTTGGTTTGGCATTGTTGCCATGGTGCGCGCAGTATGCGGCTTGGTTTTGGAATTAGGGTTACGTATTTGAAAAACCCTAATCCGGTATTTTGAAAAAATACCCCTATTAATTATTTACACCTGAGTTAAATGCTCTTAGTTAATGTGTTGCGGGTAACACTAGGTCATGGGGATTTACGATTTTACCCCTTGTTTAAAGACCACCATCAACACCTCCATAATAAAGGAAAAAATTACCAGGTTCATAATCATTTCATATGACCTAAACCATAAATGCCACCAGTTTCGCGTTTCTCTTTCCTGAAACCTTTTTTTGATCAGTCAAGTAGAAATTTCATTGAAAAAAGACACTTAAGAGGGGTACCTTAACCCAATGATTACAACCGAACAAAAAAGAGGAACCGAAATGGGATTCGGCTATGCAAGTAAAAAAACATAAAAGAATACGGAGGTCGGTATAATGAATCCCATAAAGAAATCACAATATTTTCCGTAAACCCTAACATTCTTGTATTTGATTCGGCCCAAAAGAACGCTTGTAATTTGATATCTCTAATGAGGCTTACCAAATTTTTCTTTTTGTTATCGAAAGTTCTTGCATTTCGCTCTTTCCATATACACCACCATATAACAACCGGGATGTTATTCCATATGCGACTAAGTCTTTCATCTCCCCAATTAAACTTCTAAGTCTTCATAGATATAATGATTTTAGGGTCGTATGACCATCCAAAGTGGCACCCTTCAACAAAGTAATCCTATATTCTCTGGATTCTCCAACATCCATAAAACAAGTGCAAACTCGATTCATCGTCTTCCTCACAAAAAAAACAAACGCTAGAGCCATACCTTTTCTTAAAAGTTTACCCGCCGTCATTACCCAATCATGAGAGAGAATCCAAAGAAAGAAATTAATTTTGTGATGGTACTCGTTACTCCATACAACATTGATTGGATAATCCGGCCCACCTTAATCATTGTTGTCTTTAATTCCATCCTTAACCGTATATTGACCATGATCACTACCAACCCAAATTCGTGTATCCGTAACCCCTTCTTGAATAGAGACGGAAGAAAGAAGATTTGATATAGATAACACTTCACTTGTAATGGTTTGAGAGTATTTTTTCCTAGACATAAACGCCCACCTTACACCATCTTCCCTAACTTCATACATACTAGCCACCACAAACTCCTTGGTCCTTGAAGCTTCATAAGCCAAAGGAAAAATATCACACAATATTCCTTCACAAAGCCAATAATCTTGCACATATGTAATCCATGTCCGGGAACCATAGTATACGCACCCGTTTGCGTAACTGTTGGTTTGAGAAATCCATGAACTTAAGTATGTGTACCCGTTTGTGCGCTAGCGTACAGGTTCATGTCCAGAATTTATGCTGGGATTTGAAGTTCGCGTACCCATTTGCGTACTGGCGTAACTCAATCTTGGTCCGGGTATTTCAAGTATGCGTACCCATTTGCATGCTTGAAGGTTAAAGTTCTAAAATCGGTTTTAAACATCAACATTAATATTTATATAATAAGGAATGTAATCTTTGAAAACCGTGGCTATAATGTTCATGATTGATTCGAGTGGATCAAATCGATTTTGCTTCAATTGTGTTCTTGTATAATTCTATGAGAATATAGCAGTTGAACAACTCTTTAACTAGTTTCATTTGGGGCATTTGAACTAGTTATGGTTAAGATGAATAAGGTTGATGTTTGTACCCAAAATTACTTTGGGCAAGAACACGATGATTTGATTGATTATATGAAATTAGAGAAAAATTAGGTTAAAAGCGATTTGGAGGAAAACTAAGAAGACAAGGATTTTACGTGGTTGGCATTGTGCCTACATCCACGGGTGAATCTCTCAAAGGAGAGTTTTTGCATTGATACATGATGTTTACAATTGTACGGCCTCCCTCTTTTTGGGTATTTTGGGTTTAGACCCCTATATTTATATACTCAAATCTGAAACTTCTGGAACTTTCTTCTAGGGTTTAGGTGGAAATGGGCCGCTGGAATTGGGTCAGCAAACTGGACCGACCTTTACTGGCTACTAGGCTTGGACCGACAACAAATATTTTCCGCTAATAGTGATGTAGTTAGCCCGTATCGGTACCCGAATATTATGGTACAAACATCGCCCCCTCTTAACCCATAATTTATTGTGGGATTAAAAGTTCGGGTTCAAGTGTGTCTCGAGATGCCTCGTCTCGCCCCATTGGTGCTCCACAGTTGTTGAAGTGTTATGTAGTTCTCACCACGTAAATTGAAACAAGTTCGGGAGTATACACCTAATTTTCGCCCCCATGCACTAGCATTTAGCGTATGAATTAAGTTGGCGTATAAAGATCATCGTTTTCAAAGTATACACTCACTACCAAGCTTGGTAGTGAGTTGGAGTTTCCGTTGATGCGTTTATCCCAATTGGCATATAGCTTGTGATGATGTACTTCTTGGGCCTGCCCAATTTCCATGGTTTAATTTTCGTTTTATCTTACGATCCATCGGATGAGCTTCGAGGATAAGCTTTTCTTTTCCCATATAATAATACTCCTTTATTTATCATAGTTGATCTGTTCCCACTCTTGATCAATCAAACGCCTCTCGCGTTATGAGCTAAAGAATTTCGTAGTACGTACAGAGTAGATCTTGATAGGTACTTTCATTACCTTGTCACCTTGTGTCTTCATGGTCTTCCAACTTCCCGAGGTCTCCTAGGAAACGTTGGCGTCCCACTCGAAAGGCGTAAATAAATCCTCGGCTTTAATCCCCGAATAAATGTGCAAGGAGGCTTAGGAGACTTGAAAGACTCATCAAGATTCTTTGTTTACAAAGTGACGGATATGCGAAGTCCCGAACAAAAATGTTACTCGGATCTCGTCGCAATCAAGTCTTGCTTGATAAAGCTTATGAATTAATAGAAGAAAGTTTATGTGCATCAAGTGGTGGATTTGTCCGGCTTTGAAAATAGAGAAAACATAAATTCGGTTCGGTGATGAGGATCTTGGTGTGGAACCTGAAATTTTTGAAGATATTTCGTCGGGTGGTCCTCCTAGCCCTTTTCTCAACTTAAATGCAACTCGGATTCCTTTAGGAAGAGAATCCATAGAGGAAATGACTTTTCCAATACCGTCTATTTATGATAGCTCGCCTAGAAATGATAATATATCTGCTTCCGTAATGATATTCTATCACCAGGTTCTAGCTCCTATATTTGATTACTGAGATAGATAATGAAGTGCATTTTCTTGGGTGAGCATTCATCGAATCTATACCGCGTCCGTTGAATTTTTGCCCGATTTTAATATACTTTCGATTTTGCGGAATGATTGGTAGTGGATCGACTAACCCTGTTCGGAGAATGGAAGTGTTTGAAGTATGTCATTGCTTTCAATGCCACAATCGTGCGGCATTGGTCGAAGCGCTTATTGGAATGTATGACACATATATTGTATATCATTCTTTGGACGGTATTTAGAGTACAACTTGAGTTAAATCTAATACTTTGCTCCCGCTACCGATTTCACTCGACTTATTTAAAGAGGCTAGCTTGATCACTTTTGCTTATATATCAAAAGCACAAATCTAATGCTTTATCCCGACACCTTAACAAAGTCCAAAGCGGTGAGGTTCGGTAAATGGATACTTGACTGGAAACCTTCATTAGCTTATTTCCTAAGTTGTTTCCTTCAAATGACGGCTCATTCCTTGTACATCCGATTAAGTTAGCGCATACCATTATTTACTCTTTCCTTTGTAGTTTCCGAATTCTCAACTAAATGATGCACGAAAACAATGTTCTTTGAAGAGTGGTGCTGAAGAATACGAGTGATGCGCAAAACAACGTTCGGAGAGTGGTCACCGAAGAGTTGTCAGAGAGCGCTGGGAATTAGCCGACCGATTCTGTGACTTGCAACTATAGACTATCCTTTGATAAAATTACTTGGATGAAATTAAAAATGTACTTCGCAAGTTCTTGGGGGTACTGACTTCTCCAGGAAGTAAAACTTGGTAGGGGTAGTCTGGCCTTTGCTTATTCAACCATTTGCAGCAATTTTTTCCATTGACAAGCTGCATTTTTGAGCTTACCAAGAGTTCGGTTGGAGTATCGACGGTGTTTTTGGAGTGAACACCTTTGTATATTAGGTGAAGAAATTGTTGGTTGCAATAATCAAAAACAAGGAAAAAATCAAATAAACAAAAGTTATTGATACTTAGCTCCTTTATAGTAGAAGTGATCGATTTGATGAAACGGACGAGCTCCCCAAATCTCCGCAACAACAACAAGGCAAAACTTTGGAAAACAGAGTGAGTCACGTGTTCAACACGTTGCCCTTAAGACATTAGCGCCCGGCTACACTCAAGAGTGATGCTATAGCCCTCACAGGACCGATTTCTCCAGGATAAAACACCCTAATACACCTACTACTGGCATATGTAGTAGATGCTCAACTTGAGCTTGGCAACTCCAAAAAAAAAAACCGTCAAGGAAAATCACGAACGCTTAAGAAACGCTATAAAATAGTTTCCCTTAGGGGTCCCTCTAAAATATAGAGCAATCCCTTTCCCATAGATTTTACAAAAGTAGTGAATTTGTTTATATAATTGACAAATACAACTTAAGAAAAACTCCCCGATGTGGGACTAAAATGCTTATATAGTCTCTTAAAACAACTAAAAGGTGGAAACTCCACAATGTGGGACTAATAAGTTTTTTCATTCACAAAAGAAAACAATAAATTATAATTTTATTAAAACCTTAAAAATTATTTTTAGTAATCGTTTTCCAACAGATATTGTACCAGAGTATGCAATCCTATTTTTGTACAAGAACATTCTAAGCCGAAGAAACGGGTAGCTTTCCTGGTGATAGCTTAAATGTCTTATTTTTCTTCTTAATTACTTGCCCCAGTTGTCGTGAAAAACCATAATTCTGTGGAGGAATGAGATAACAAAGCTTCGTGGAACAATGATATAACAAAGCTGATGACGAAAAGCTCTATACACCGACCAATATGTGTTGTTAACCTCGGCATGTATAAACATAAGTAGTTTGTCCGTAGTAGTGTAGTCGCCCCCACTAGCATATACGAGGGAATTCGTTCTTGGGAGACTCGTTTATGCTAGTAGTTTACTTGATCGCACCACGAAAAATCAACTACCTTCGGTGCTCGCCTCGGGCGAAATTTAAATACTCACTTCTCAATAGAGTCTCTCAGACCATGAAAAATCAACGATCTTGCAAGTGAAACTTCATAAATGATCATATTTGATGTACTCCGAGAGGGTAAGAATACAACTTCCATTCTCGATGTTAAATTACTTTACTTTGTAATGACATGGTACGTGAAATGTGAGTGATCCCTCTCTCGGTCATAAATCCGTCGCGCTCCTCAAAAACCAAATGATATATGATGTCCACTAGTTAGATTGACGTTTTTCTTTGCCGGTGATGACTTCTATTTTATTTTCTGGAGAATATCTCGAGACAGCAATATAACGAACATTGAACTCGATCATGTCATGTAGGAGAGTCAACACAACAGTTTTCACGAACTTTAAACTTAAACTCGATCATATTGTGGACAAAGAGTCGACACAACAGCTTCTACGAACTTAGCTATAAAAGCTTTAACAAACTTCGATCTTGTTGTGGATAAAATATCAACACAACAACTTCCACGAACTTGGCTACTATAAAAGCTTAAACACGAACTGAAATCTCGATCTTGTTGTGGATTAAAATCAACAAAACAACTTCCATGAACATAGCTATAAAATTTTAAACGAACTTCAATCTGGATATTGTTGTGGATAAAAATCAACACAACAACTTCTTCGAACATAGCTATAAAAGCTTAAATTCAACTGATATTGTAGTTTTTTTTTAAACGCTGAAGTGTTACAATTCTCGCCCCCAAGCGGTGGTTACCGGCCGCGGTTGAGGTGAAATGCAACTCGCCCCCAGCAAATTGTGAGTGTCATGCTACTTAATGCTCGCACAAGGGTGCACTTCCTTGCTGCATCTTGCCCGCGCATGCAAAGAGTATCAAGTTTTTCCGCTATCAAGAATTCGCGTAGGGGCCAATCCTACTATTCAAGATGCGCAGATTCGAGATGTGTGCATTCTTGCGTGACATGGCACGAAAAATGCTCGCCACATGGATTTCCAGCGCAGACCATCGGACATGGATTAGGGGCACGGACTGCCGGATAGCTTGAGACTTGAAACCGTCAAGATATAAAAGTAAATAGTTAACGGAGTGAACAGGACAGAGGAAGTTGTACATAACCCCTTATTGGTGGTACACTTAGTTGTGCTTGTTTGCAACCTTTTTCTGAACCTTCATGCACCGAGATGAAGTCGCACAACTTCCATATGATAAATGACTGGCTGGCGCAAAAATTGAGATGAGGTTACTGACCATGACAAGTCACCGTCGACCTTGATTTGCACAAAAGATGTTGTTGACCTCTTGATGTTGCTTGTTTCTCAATGAAATGTCAGGTCCAACATTGAATTATTAAGACTGCCATTCTGCTAATCTGACATAGCAATTCCAGTTAAATTGAAAAGAAATATTGCAAGGTTGACTAAAATCAAGTGATTGCAAATGGAGAATCTAGAATGGTAGTATCCAGGTTGCTAGATTTTCACATACGGCTAGAAGTAGGAGTATATTTAGCATGTATAGCTATATCAAAACGTTCAACAGCTCTTTATTACTTTCGTATAAGTATTGTGAAAGCTAAATGTAGCTCTGTATAAATATACTTGACAGAAGTACGTACACATATAACAATTTTTAAACAGCTAGTGTAATCAGATCCATGAACCTGACTGTATATATGGTCGCCGTGCACAAAAATATATAGATAGAAGAAACAAGATGCGCAAACCAGTTTAGCCGTGGAGCAGAGAGACGACAGAAAAGAGCATGTGAGCAGGTTAGAATATCCCTTGCTAATAATTGACACATGAGAATCTCCAACGGCTAGACTCTCTTTACATATAAACGCATTCGTTCTTCCGCATAGGAAAACATCTAGTACATTGAGTTTGTTGGTGAAACCTCGCAGTCAATGTCTGCTTCAACAAATCTGATATTTTCAATCGAGCTCCATCACACGGCTCTTAAAGTTCATGTGATTTTCAGTTGCAAGTTAGGAGTTGTAAAGAACATTAAATTACATCCCGAATTTCAGTTTCTAATGCTATAAGTGTTGGCTAAAAAGGAAGAGCCAAATGATTTTCCAAGTAAATGCAGAACGAGTTTTTAGTCCATAGAACCTCCTTTTGCAAGGAAGACTACCATCTGTTGGTACTCGTGGATGCTTGGTGACACACATTTGCAAAGAAAGGGATCAAAGCAGACAATCATGTTATTAAGTCATTAACTTCTCCGTTCCTATTTTCGTACTCCAAACTTAAAAACTCATAGGAAAAGCTTTTAGTTTATTAAGACTCAACATGAATGAATGCTTGGCACATGCACTCAATAATGATATGCAGCATGCGGAACTTTACACCATGATGTTTTATGGATTTCATTAATGACGTGAGAAACGTATGCTTTAATTCAGGAAATTAAATTAAAATTAATTTAGAGAGATTTAAGGATATAAACGTATGCTTTAATTTAGGGAATTAAATTAAAAATAATTAAGTGCGATTTAAGGATAGAAACATATAGCTTATCTCTTTCGCATGTGTTGTGCAAATTGCTGATACGAAATGAATGCTTCTGAAGCCTGTTGCTATGTTGATCTCGTTTACGATCTCGGTTGTTGTAGCCAGTGTGTTTTTGATAGACGCATTTATGTGTCTAATTTGTCCTCAATGTTTCGTATTGTTAGTACTCGTTTTTGTCCTTATTATGGTGTTCGTGTGTGTTTATAGGTATTTTTGAGAAATAAACTTTTTGGAAAAATCGGCTCGAAAAATTATGCGGAGCACCCCGGAGGACATTTGATATGCGGACTCTCACTTGGGTTAAGGGGCACCCCAATTACTAAGGGCACCTCAATCACTATTTACACCCCAGGGAGCCAGCTACTATTCGCACCCCCATCTCCGTTAGGGGAGGTCATCTTCTTCTTTTCAAAACAGAAAAATGGCGGGAAAACATTTAACGAACCGAAAGATTTGATTCGTGTTTTGGAGTGGATTCATGGAGATTCAATGCCCGAATTTGATTGGGTTTACTCCTATGGGCTAGACAGGGATGGTATAGGTGTTCTTTTCGATCCATTTTGTCTAGAATTTCCGCGTGAAGAAAACAGGGGCGTACTATATGGGAGAATATTCTCCATTAATGTCGAGAAGATTTGGGATATATTTCTCGCTCCAATTTGTTGATACCAGCCTGTTTAACCGAAACACAGATGGTAAGAGCTTCAATTTCGAGAAAATAATCTTTTGGTATGATTTGGAAGAAAACAGGGCACGTTGGTTTTCAAGATATTCCCGAGATATCTATTTCATCTTTGGAAGGTTTGCATAAGCTTGAAGCGTTCTAAACTTCTTATGGAGTGTGTACAAGGCTGTTGAGAGTGTGCAGACTACATGCAGACGTGTGAAGAAGTCTATTCAGGAAATTATTCTCCGTGACTGCATGAGAGTATTTCAGAGAATTTTAGGATTTATTACCGGAGATTTCTTGGTGCAGGGGGGATATAAAGAGTGTTCGACACTCAGAGAGGAAAAAGATGGAGAGTTTGGGGAGAGTTGGGAGCGACCACAGAGCTTAGAAAATCGATTTGCAGAGAATGCTGCTGCTGCTGCCATTGAAGAACACGAAGAACATTCAACGCACGAAGGACCGTCGTTCGGTGGGTCGTAGTCCATAGGCAGACTTAAATCAACAAAGTGTCAACGACATACATTTTATCGTTCTCTGTAATGATCGGATTTGTAACAAATAAAACCGTTACAAACCCGGTTTTATAATTTCTTCTCCCTTTTCATCATTTGTACACCTCTTTTGAGCAATAAAAATGGATTTTGAGCGTGTTTCCAACATGATGAGCTAGAACCCATCACTGGGACGATGGAGGAGGACAAATTTCATACATGGGTAATTTTAATTAATTCTTTATTTGACTTTTGCATTAATTAAAATAGAATTATGATTTGATTAAATTGGTTGTTATTCAATTAGATAGGTTATGCTTTGTTTAGATAATCTATGCTTAGGGATACAATTAATCTTTTGAGAGTCTACCTTGGCAAAAATAAGAGTCGGTGTTATTTTGTTTATTGAGCTTTAATTGTTGAGAATAAATAAATTGAACCTTTTGTTATGAGTTTGGCCGAATCCTGAGTCCCAGCACATCTCTCCATCTTGTGACATAAATTGTATATATTCTTTATATTTATTATTTTTCTTTATTAAATCCTAGAATCAATTTCATCAAGTCCGAGTGAACGACAACCCTACTACCACTTTCTACAACATTATTGAGTCACATCAATTTTTGGCGCCGCCGACGCGGACTTGTGTATAGATTTGTTTTTAGGTTTTTTATTTTTTTTATTTTTTTTGTTCCTTTTTACGCGTTTTGGTATTTTCTATTTGCTTTCAGATTTGGTGCGAAGCTTATAAGAAAGAAAAAGTGTTGAAAAGTAAAGCGAAGCCAAAGAAGGAAAGAAGAGAGAAAATCCAAAGGAGTAAATAAGAAAATTTTGTATATAGTGTAATTAATTTTTTTTATTTTTAGAAACTGTAATTAGGTAATTATTTTTGTAATTTTTATTTTTATTTTTTGGACTTCTTAATTTTGGACTTTAATTTTGGACCTTTGGACATTTTTTATAAAACCCTAAGGAAGGGTTATTTAAATATAAACGCACTGAGGAAGGACGACGATTACGATATCGTCGGCTTCAGGTTCGTACCACGACATAGGAGTCGTGGCCCGAGTCGACTTCAACGGTTCATCCCGTCTGAACGGGGAGGTAAGAATTCTAAACACCCGCGAATCCCCGTCCAAGTTCTTCGGATGATTTCGTGTGAATATATGTCGAGGAACTGAATCGGGCTGCTTTAATTTCCTAGTAAAGGGCAAGGACTGGCCATACAAGATAAGAGTTCGGATTTCATCACCGTTCTCTTCTTGCCCGCCCTTAGGAAAACGAAACCAAACACGAAGCTAAGCCTAAAATTTTGACTAGAACGAGACCTATAGGGTAACGAGCTTAATAGGAAAGTCGTTCGAAAAATATTGGTTACTCTTTTGAGCATACTTGAAGTTCATGATGGTTTCGTGAGTTGAATGCGTGACTGCGCCGCCTTGTAATGCGGTGAGGCCCGGGGTATCAAATCTCCACGCAGCCTTCCTCGCCTCTATTCAACTTACTTAAACTCGGATTGATTCCATAGGGGTTTGCTCAGAATTGTAACGAATTCCCTTTCGAAGGATTAGAAGCTGGTCTAGAAAACAATCTAAGTGGAGCCATCATGCTTTTGTTTGCTAGAAATCGGCAGGTTTCTTTGTGGTCGAGTCAGCCTTGTTTGTGTTTGTGTAGAATTCCCTTGCGAGTTAGGATGTCAAACTGGTATTACAATAGCCATCACAATGAATATGATTATCCAGTTTGAACAATATGGACATCACTCTTTTTATGACCATAGTGTGAATAGTGGTTGGGAACGCCAAACTTTTGAAGGTTATGGGTCATACCATGGTGAGCCCAATTACTATCCACACACCAACCGGTCGTACGAGCAAAATTCCTCTCTAATAGAGTCAACATGTAAGTTATCTGAGACGACACGTAAGTTTGCAGAAATGAATAACTTAGTTATGGATGAAAGCAATGCAACGAGTGAAATTTCTTTCCTAGATTCAATAAGGAAGTCATGTGAGTCGAGTCACGATACATTAAAGAAGTCATGTGAGTCGAGTCACGATACCATAATGAAGTCATATGAGTCGATTCGAAAGCTTTTGTTTGAGGCCCAAAATGGAACTGCTCGAGATAATCTTAGTGTTTCCAATAGTACCCCCTCGAAAATGAGGATAGTTATTTACATAATCAAGATGACGAGGATAAAATTGGTAACACTACTTTTCTAGATGAGGTTCAACCATTTTCATATTATTATAATTATGATTATGATGAGGATAGTGTTGATGAAGAATTTGAAATCAGTAGGCATAGTGATCAGGAATTTGTTACTCCAATTGAGCTTAATGATGATAATATTTCTAGTTCAAATCCAAATAATTTTAATAATTATTCACCTATTCAAAAAGGATGAGGATTTGACTAGAGATACCCACCGTTTTTAGACGATGTAGTATTTCCTTTTGATTACGAAGACAATGATGGTTTAGAGGAACGAGTATATTTTGAGTCTAGTGATTTAGAAACAATAGACTTAGAAAAAGAAAATGAACTCGTAGAGATGAGTGAGGATGTACCGACTTAGAAGAATCAATTGACCATTTTCGGGAATCGATGACCTTGAAATTAGGGAAGTTGTGACTAGTCTTTCTAGAGACACCGAAAATTCTAAGTTTGGGGTGATTATCATTCTCCATGTGCCTTAACTCTTAAAAAGGTCCCTAACTTGGGACTTGACATATGTGCCTCAACCATTTCAAAAGATTATCTTCATACACTTTTTCCTGAACCTAGTTGTGTCCATAAAGAAGTTCAGTTGTTAAGAACCCATCCTCTGGTTGATGTGGTTAACCCAGGCTATGATACCACGATTGACTTTGTTTTCCCACCAGAAACCTTCCTTCCAATTGTGGGTACGTATAAGTTTCAGATGTGTCAATTATTAAGTTTTGAGACTAAACCTAATTACTTTAGGATATTAGGGTCGACACATTTTCTTAAGGAAGACCACCAATCTTATTGTGGTCACATGTAAGTCAAAACTGATTGACTTAGAGGATCCTCAATTATTCAGAGTTATTATTATGTGCTTCTAAGTTTTTATTTGAGTTTTTCCAGACTCTAGAACCTGAACATTCGGATCTAACTCATGAGGAAACGCAACCCATGAAAATATTTTATCTAGACCCTTTTATAAAGCCTGAACCCGAACCATAACTAGATGTAGTGGTCTTAAAAATAGATAAGGGTGTGTTGGATATCTTCTTGTGGTTAGCACTTTTTGATCCAGATGACCCGCAGTTATTCCGACTGTTGCTATATGATTCTCCGAGGTGACTAATCCTTTTCAATGTCTGGCTGAAGACTTTAAACTTAGCACTTCTTGGGAGGTAACCCATGCTCTTGCAACACGGTAATATTTTTCCTTAACTCTCTGCTTCAAATGGTAACAGTTTCTCCTTGTTCATGTTTTTAATTTCATCTTTAGAACATTGAGGACAATGTTAGATTTAAGTTTGGGGTATGGGAGAAAATTTTTAGTTGCATTTTGAAACTTCTAGCGTCACATGGTATCCGGTTAGCTAAGTTTACATATTGTTTCTCACCTAGAAAAAGATAGAAATTGGAATGCTAGGGATCTATTGAGACATTAGAGAAAAGACATTGAGATCCTTGAAATTAGGAGAGAACTTGTTCCTTTTAGAGGGTAACCGTGATGGACCTAACCATCCATGATAGAAAGGCAAGTAGGTCGGAAATGCCAGAAAGACAAAGTAACCTCACAATGTAGTCTTGTTCTTGGATTACGACTCTCTCTCGGTAGAAACTTATCATCATCAACAAACGGAGCGACATCAAAATCTATAAAGAAAGTAGAAGACGTTTAAGGTTTGAAGCAACAATAGAAAATCAGAATCAAATGATATAAGTTGTTGAAGTTCATGATACTAAGACATTATAAGTTGCGAAGATCCAAGTGTTAAATTCCTTCTGTGATGGCCATGTAAATTTTTGTCTTGTTATTACTCAAAAAAAAAAAAAAAAAATGAAATCATTACGTTCTTTTTGTTCTATAATTAGTTTTTGTTCAATAAGGCCATAGGAAGTAGAAATTTTATGTCAAGCAAGAAATCAAAGAGAAGAGTTAATTGTCAAGGTTCTACGAGGTTCAAGAGTTTATCACCAGGTTGAAGACCAGAAGAAGACGTTGTTTCTCTGAGCACTATGAGAGAGTCGAAGAAAAATACATTTGGTTGCTTTGTTAGTCCGCTTTCAACTGGGCACAAGATCTTTCTAGCACTTGGTTTAAATCATCACACGTAATTAGTCCAATTTGTGTAGCAGATGTCCCTCTCATCTTTTCTCTCTCCTAATCTTAGTCCAATTGTAAATCAATGGACGCATCTTACAATGTTTATCTAGGTGTGTAGCGGATATCTCTTTATCTAGCAAAGTGTTGCGGATGTGTCTCCCCTTTTCTTGATCGGCTTTAGAGCTGACACCATTAATTTCTCTCGGCATTCTAGTCACTTGGAGATAGGTTGAGAATTTGTACGTCCTCATAGCTCTTTGGATACTTGTGACCAATTAGAAGTACGGTTTTGTGGGTACACCGGTAAACCCTCAGGAGACAACACTCCACCACTAGGGCCACCTAGGGGTTCAAATGATTTTTATTTTCTAGAATAAATTTGCTCGAGGATTAGCAAATAATAAGTTTGGGGGTATTTGATGAAGCATTTATGTGTCTAATTTGTCCTCAATGTTTCGTATTGTTAGTACTCGTTTTTGTCCTTATTATGGTGTTACGTGTGTTTATAGGTATTTTTGAGAAATAAACTTTTTGGAAAAATCGGCTCGAAAAATTATGCGGAGCACCCCAGGAGGACATTTGATATGCGGACTCTCACTTTGGTTAAGGGCACCCCAATTACTAAGGGGCACCTCAATCACTATTTGCACCCAGGGGAGCCAGCACTATTCGCACCCCCATCTCCGTTAGGGAGGTCATCTTCTGCTTTTCAAAAACTGAAAAATGGCGGAAAACATTTAACGTAACCGAAAGATTTGATTCGTGTTTTGGAGTGGATTCATGGAGATTCAATGCCCGAATTTGATTGGGTTTACTCCTATGGGCT
>JAJJWW010004352.1:0-28347 GCA_023531295.1 Papaver armeniacum
GGTTTCAAAGGAAGAGTTGTCGTATATCATCATTGCCAACCTTAGGAAACAAGGGGTTGCGCTAAGAAAACAAACGACAACTCCTTAAGCAAAAGGGGCTTGTGACGACATTTAGCTATAACAACTCATTCCATATATGTAGTGACTTAGCCTATCACAACTCCTCGACAAGTGTTGTTGAAGAACACAAAAATATGATAATGAAAAAAATGTTAGAGGGGAGATTCGAACATGAACCTACCGCATGGAAGTCCTGCTCATCAACCACCCTTTCTTCACAAGTTTTTTTTTACTTTTTTTTTTAATAGAAACCTACAACAACACTTATAAGTGTTGTTGAAGTAAAAATATATAATGTTGGAAAAATGAGGTTATAGGGAGATTCGAACATGAATCTACCGCATGGACGTCTAGCTCATCAACCATCCTTACCGTTTACAAGTTTTGGCTTTTTTTTTTTTCTTTTTTAATATAAATGTATAACAACACTTATAAGGGTTGTTGAAGTAAAAATATAGAACATTAGAAGAAATGACGATGGGGGATTTGATCCTCAACCTCCCCGTATGGAAGTCTACACCACTAACCATACCTATACTATTACATGTTCATCAAGTTTGTGGTTCTTTAATACACTAACTTTATGACAACCCTTCATAAGAGTTGTAAACAAAATGTGATGCTCAAAAATAATGCTCAGTGGACCGAGCCGCAAACAACACGAAGCCTTCTCTCGTAAACAATCACATACACGCCTTCTTTGTAAATAATTACATACATTTTTCACTATTTGTAATATTTACTTTAGTCACTTTATAAGGGTACTGGGTAATTTTCACAGTCTCCATAATATTTATTACCTTTATTCTAGTAAGGGTAATATGGTAATTGTAACAATTTATAATATTTAGTTTACTTATTTTCCGATAAGCGTGGTCCGGTCATTTTCATAGTCTTCATAATATTTATTGCATTAATTTCCAAGAAGGGTAATATGGTCATTTTCACAAGCATTAGAATTTACTTTACTTTTTTTCGATAAGGGTAGTCAAAGTCACTTTCACAATCTCCATAATATTTATTGCACAAATTTCCATGAAGGGTAATATGATCATTTTCACTATCTCAGAATATTTACTTTACTTATTTCCGATAATGATAGTTTAGTAATTTTCACAATCTCCATAATATTTATTACCTTTATTTCTAGTAAGGGTAATATGGTCATTTTATCACCGGTAATCTTCGAACCTGGATGTTCAATTCTGATATATTTCTTATCCAATTTTGATTTATTTCTTACCTGTAAATGGATGGATTCGTCGTTCTCACCAAGTTTCTGACTTAGAGTAGTCAACTCGCGGCCAGGTTTCGATCTCGGAGCATGGTATGCATAGAATATGCATAAATAAGGTTTGTTTAAGGTTTCGTAGAATATCTCGAAGGACTCTTACCTGTAAATGGATGGATTCATCGTTCTTACCAAGTTTATGACTTAGAGTAGTCAACTCGCGGCCAGGTTTCGATCTCTAACATTGTATACAGAATATGTAGAAATAAGGTTTGTTTAAGGTTTCGTAGAATATACCGAAGGAATCTTACCTGTAAATGGATGGATTCGTCATTTTTACCAAGTTTTTGACTTAGAGTAGTCAACTCGCGGCCGGTGTTTCGATCTTTGGAGCCCGTATGCATACAATATACGTAAATAAGGTTTGTTTAAGGTTTTGTAGAATATTTGAAGGAATCTTTTCGTAAATGGATGGTTTCTTTGTTCTTACCAAGTTTCGACTTAGAGTAGGTCAACTCGCGGCCAGTTTCATTTAAGAGCCTGGGTATGCATATATTTATGCGAGAAATAGGGTTTGTTTAAGGTTTCGTAGAATATCTAGAAGAAATCTTACCTTTAAATGGATTGATTCGTCGTTCTTACCAAATTTCGAATTAGAGTAGTCAACTCGCGGCGAGTTTCGATCTCGGATCCTAGTACGCACACAATATGCAGAAATAGGGTTTTTTTTAAGGTTTCGTAGAATATCTCGAAGGAATCTTACCTGTAAATGGATAAATTTGTCGTTCTTACCAAGTTTCTGACTTAGAGTAGTCAACTCAAGGCCAGGTTTCGATCTCGGATCCTGGTACGCATACAATATGCAGAAATATGGTTTGTTTAAGGTTTCGTAGAATATCTAGAAGAAATCTTACCTGTAAATGGATGGATTCGTCGTTCTTACCAAATTTTTGAATTAGAGTAGTCAACTCGCGGCCAGGTTTCGATCTTAGATCCTAGTACGCATACAATATGTAGAAATATGGTTTTTTTTAAGGTTTCGTAGATATCTCGAAGGAGTCTTACCTGTAAATGGATGAATTCGTCGTTCTTACCAGGTTTCTGACTTAGAGTAGTCAAGTCACGGCCAGGTTTCGATCTCGGATCCTGGTACGCATACAATATGCAGAAATAGGGTTTGTTTAAGGTTTCGTAGAATATCTCGAAGGAATCTTACCTGTAAATGTATGGATTCGTCGTTCTTACCAAGTTTCTGACTTAGAGTAGTCCACTCGCGGCCAGGTTTCGATCTCGGATCCTAGTACGCATACAATATGTAGAAATAGGTTTTTTTTAAGGTTTCGTAGAATATCTCGAAGGAATCTTACCTGTAAATGGATGGTTTCTTCGTTCTTACCAAGTTTCTGACTTAGAGTAGTCAACTCGCTGGCCATGTGTTTCGATCTCGGAGCCTGGTATGCATATATATATATGCATACATAGGGTTTGTTTAAGGTTTCGTAGAATATCTCGAAGGAATCTTACCTTTAAATGGATGAATTCGTCGTTCTTACCAAGTTTCTGACTTAGAGTAGTCAAGTCACGACCAGGTTTCGATCTAAGATCCTGGTACGCATACAATATGCAGAAATAGGGTTTGTTTAAGGTTTCGTAGAATATCTCGAAGGAATCTTACCTGTAAATGGATGGATTCGTCATTCTTACCAAGTTTTTGACTTAGAGTAGTCAACTCGCGGCTGTGTTCGATCTCGAATCCCGGTACGCATACAATATGCATAAATAGGGTTAAGGTTTCGTAGGAATATCTCAAGGAATCTTACCAGTAAATGGATGGATTTGTCATTCTTACCAAGTTTCGACTTAGAGTAGTCAACTCGCGCCGTGTTTCGATCTCGGATCCTGATACGCATACAATATGCATAAGTAGGGTTTTTTTAAGGTTTCGTAGAATATCTTGAAGGAATCTTACATGTAAATGGATGAATTCGTCGTTCTTACCAAGTTTCTGACTTAGAGTAGTCAACTCGCGGCCAGGTTTCGATCTCTGAGACTGATTTGCAGACAATATGCAGAAATAGGTTTTTTTTTAAGGTTTTGTAGAATATTTCAAGGAATCTTAGTCAGTAAATGGATGGTTTATTCGTTTTACGAAGTTTCGACTTATAGTAGTCAACTCACGGCCAGGTTTCGATCTTCGAGCCCGATTTGCATACAATATGCGTAAATAAGTTTGAAATCGAACCTCTCGAGCTTCGTGGTTCATAGATTGTATGCCATTATACCAATTTTGAAGTTCGAATCAACATTGAGCTTCATACTTATCGATTTTGATGATGTATCATGCTAAGTTTGAAGTCGAACCTCTCGTGAGCTTCTTGGTTCATAGATTGTATGCCATTATACCAATTTTGAAGTTCGAATCAACATTGAGCTTCATACTTATCGATTTTGATGATGTATCATGCTAAGTTTGAAGTCGAACCCTCTCGAGCTTCTTGGTTCATAGTTTGTATGTTGTTATACCACATTTGAAGTTCGAATCGACACTAATCTTCATATTAATCAATTTCAATGATGTATCAAATATGTTGTTATACCACATTTGAAGTTCGAATCGACACTAAGCTTCATATTCATCAATTTCGATGATGTACCATGCTAAGTTTGAAGTCAGAACCCTCTTAGAGCTTCGTGGTTCATAGATTATATGCCATTATACCAAGTTTGAAGTTCGAATCGACATCGAGCTTCATATTTATCGATTTTGATGATGTATCATGCTAAGTTTGAAGTCGAACTCTCTCAAAGCTTCTTGGTTCATAGTTTGTATGTCGTTATACCACATTCGAAGTTCAAATCGACACTTGAGTTTCATATTTGTAGAAATTCAAACTAGAAGCACAAAGAGAAAGGACAAAAGAACAAAGAAACACACCAATTATCGAATTCATTTTTCATTTTCCCGATTCATTCTTATGTATTTTTTTGGATTTTTTTATATTGGAATGTTGATAACAATGTCCTAAATTTATTAATATTTTTGGATTTTTTTTCGTGTCGAATGTTGATAACAAAATAGGATACATGAGTTCGTATTAACACAAAGAGAAACACAGCTTGTTTCTCAATCCGTATGAACATTCCAAATACAATATCAACCGTCAAGATCTTTTTCTTGATCCGTATGAGTGGATCAAAAGAAATTTGGTCCGTCGATCATTTTAATTTTCATTCTTGGTTGTATCCTCAACCACCCGAACTCTAATTCCCATCCGGTTCTCTCTTTCTTTCTTCCCCTCCTCCGAAAACACCATCGACGCTCCATCACCACCGCTGCTCTTCTCTCTATCCATCTTCTTCATCTCCATTTCTTGATTGAATCGACCCATCTTAATTCTCACTGCACTTTCTCGGTGAAAATCATCACAACCTCGGCCACAGAAACTCATCAATCAAATACCTGAGATCCACCTTCGCAAACCCTAAATCAAACGAAACCCAATTTCAATTCGTAATCTGCTACATCGATTACTTCTTGATATTCATAAAGAGAGACAGAGATTAAGAAATCAGGTTTTGGTAGATAGATGAAAAATTAGGGTTTTAAAATCTTTGACAAAAATCGTAAAGGTTATGCCGCATCAAATCGAATTAAAGGGTTAGGTTCGTAGGAGGTGTAGTACATGGGTTCAGATTTTGGGTCTGTTAATTTCTATCAAGAACAGAAAATCAAGGGTTTGTTCTGTAAGAAGAGAGGAAGAATCCGATTGATATTTCTGATAAGCAGAGAGTGAGAGGGATTTGATTCTATTGACGGGGATTCAACAATTATGAAGAAATTAGGGTTCAGTCGAGGAGAATGATGTCGTCTGATCATTGAATCTACAGGGAAGAAGAATTAGAAACTAGGGTTTGTCTTGAATTGGTTTTTGACAGAGATGAATCCCGCACTTCTTAGCACACTCGAGGCAGAGTATGCAAACAATCCATTTTCCCTTTGGGTTTGGCCGCTGTTGAAGAAATCAGAGTTTGTTGTTGATTTGAGAAACATCACTTTCCCTTATAGGAAATCTCACTCTACAATTCGCTTGCTCAGATGATGTCAACACTAATGTTGATAAAGCAGAAAGGTCTGAAACTCATTCAAATCTTTGCAATCTCATTTTAAGGTTTTTTAGATTGATTTTCAGCTTGTTATCTGAAAAATGTTCATAAAATCGAGAGAGAAAAAGGCTTGATCATTCACAAAATGTTCTTTTACTTGATTCAATCAGTTTTACTAATGAATTTACTTTGTATGATGCAGATTGGTTAAGGATGATCACAAAAAGGGAGCAAACATTATTCTTATCCAGGTAATTTTGTTATTATCTCAATCCTCAATAAATTTGGCCGTGAAAGAGTATTTATTAGTTATATGTGTTTTGACCGATGTGAATTGTGATTCGTGTTTATATTGGAGGATGGAAGTGATAGTCTAATTCAGACTACCTTAAGATTTTAGAAATAATCTTTAAAAAGTTGCAAAGAGGAGAACTGGGGAAGGGTTTCAGTTGTTATGTGTTTTTCTTACTAAATTTGATGTAATTTATGTGATTTGGATCTTATCTTATGATGGTTATTTGCAGGAATTACTTGAAGGATATTATTTTCTGTCGAGCGCAGAGGGAAGATTGTTACAGCTGAAGAGTGGACTCTTTTTGGGGTTAAACAAAGGGCACATTGTTACAACAAAGGAGTTGGAACCACGCCCATTTGCTAGAAAAGGAGTAAGCATTAAAACCTATCTAACATTGTCCGTTATCGAGAATCGTCGATATAATTTTTTTGGTGTTGGGTGTTGCGGTTGTGCAATATAGAAGTGGTCTTGCTCGTTACTTAACGGATGAATTATGGTGGTTGCAGGCATAGAGATGGGTGATGTTGGTTGTTGATGCATTAGTTTTTCATGACTCATGTGTTTGGTCATGCACTCCAACATATGCTCACTACGAAAACTGAGGGGCTGGTTTCTGGTATTGGGGGGACAGAATCATAGAATGGGATGTTGTTGAATTGCCTTCTCAGTTCATGGAGAATTGGTGTCTCCAAAGGTGATGATTATTTTCAAATTATTATACCCGCTCGTTATTTCCGAGACTACAATTAATGATTATTATTATTCCCATTTAAGTGAAGAAATATATATTATTGACAAGAAAGGATTAAGAAAGATAGTCATATCGATTTAAAATGAAATGAACTATTATGAAATTTTATATAGAAAATGTACAAGCCTTTTAACATATGAAACGTTTCATTTATGCTATATATAGGGATTCGTTGGTGAGCCTTGTGAAACACTATGAAACCGGAGAGATGCTCCCTTAAGAAGTTTACTTGAAACTTCTTGCAGCAAGGACTTTCCATGCAGGGACACAAAGCCTTTGCTAGGTTAGCTGGTACAAATACATGTCCATTTAGAATTTATAGCCATTTCGGAGTCCTTAAAATTGAGCGTCCCACACATTTCAGAAAATTGAGTCTTTTCTTCTATTTTAATTTTTTGCAGATACCATTTGCAAGTATAGATTTGGAGATTCATGGTAGTTAAATTCCTGGTGGGTCAGAATCTATCTTTGATATTGATCGAAGAGTGGGCGAGAAAACTGAGTTATTGCACCAGTGCCAAAGGATAGGTTTCTTTGTGGTTATAGTCACATCTTTGTAGGTTCGGAATTTATATTACTTGATTAAACTTACTTGTCTTAATTAAAATTTCCACGTATGGGGTTAGACAGTAAATGAAGCTATGAAGTCTAGGATTCTTAGTTTGTTAAGTTAATCTCTTGTTTTTGTATGTTTCTTGTGTAAGATAACTTGTTGGAGTCTCAATATGAAGTGCATAAACCTCTCTTGTATATTCAGTTCTTATTACATCGATAAAAGTTACTAAACTATAAAGAAACTAGTTCCTACAAATGATTTATTTACTTTAAATTTTGTCTCCTTGTCATAACCTTGCACCAATCAGGTTAGCATCAAGAAGAATACAAGGAAGAGGCGGCGATACATTGTACATGAATGGTGATTGCTTTGTCAAGAAACATTTCTAAGAGCCGGGTTCAATGAGAATGGTAAGAAACAATCCACCACTTATGAAATCTATGTGAATGTATTACCTACATGCCGACATAAACTTGTAAAGAGTCAAGGAATTGGTCACCGACCCGTGTTCTAGTTCTATGTGAATGCATTGTGAGAATATATTTGGTGATTAGCAACATCGAAGATAATCTAGTGTATTTGGTGAATAATTGCATTGTAAATTGTTGAATTTTTGTTGTTTATTAAGCTAGTTCAAAACGGTGGAATTTCTTTGTTTCTTTGGTTCAATCCTTTAATGGATGTGGCTTGTCTTGTTCTAATTTTTAGCTGGAGCGATTGATCATGAAGTTCGTGGATCTCTTGCGTTTCCTATAATCAATCCTGAAGACCAATATTGTCGCGCTGTCCTTGAGCTTGTCACTGTGAAGGAGAAGCTCAATTTGATCCTGAGTTTGATAATGTTTGTCGCGCTCTTCAGGTCTGTTATGCTTTCCTTACATTTATATATCTAGTTTTCTTCTTTGTAGTGATGTTTATCTTTATTTTGTCTGGGTCATTGATTTAAAGTATAATCCAATCTACTAGTAAACTTGGAAAGATCATAACTGTAATTGTATTGGTCTGTCCTCGAGATAGTGAAAATATGGTGTCATTTTATTTGGCATTTCACTAAGATCATTCTCCTATGTTCCTTTTGCAAAAAACTTGATAAACTTTCCCGCAGGACCAGCCGCTTTCCCGGATGGCAAACGCTGCTACATCTGGGCAGCAAAGAAATCCCTGCCGAGGCTGTCGTAGCAAAGAAAGCCCCGCACCTGCAGCCAAAAAGAAAGAAGAGTCCAGTGATGATAGCTCTGATGAGAGTGATTCCAAGGATCTTATTGTTTTAATGCAAAGATCCGATTAGGTATTTTGATTCAATTAAACATGAAGTATGAGGGATAGTCTTTAAACTTCTGATGGACATGTATTTGAAGAGAGGTTTCTGAGGTTTGAAACCAAACATCTGTATCACTGCCATTTTTTGAATGTGTATTTAACGGACATGTATTTGTAGAGAGGTTTCTGAGGTTTGAAACCAAACATCTCAGTATCACTTTGCCATTTTTGAATGTGTGTTTAACACCGGCAAAGTTAACTTGAATGAATGTAAATGTGTTACATCGGCGGAGTTAATGTGAATGTGAATTACTTTTCTCAAATTCGGTTTCAGCTATAATTTTTTTCAAAATAGTTTTATGCACACAACTACTGACAAATGTTGTTACTTCAAATATTACAACCTTTAAGGATGTTGTGTTAGGGATTATGAATACACAAGACAAAGGTTGTGACAGAAAAGTTCTACAACTTTAGCAAGTGTAGTGATGTAGTATTCACAATACTAATGAATGCTGTCTTTCATATTTCAACTACACAAACGAGATATTGTGAAACAATGTCTTTATAACATAACTATGTGTTGTTCAAGATAGTTCGACAATTCATACAAGGGTTGTGCAAATCTTATTCATAATACTAGTAATTGTTGTTAATATGTTTCTACGATATCCTACTTATGTTGTCCAAGATAGTTCTACAACACAAGCAAGAGTTGTATTAGGTTATCAAAAAAAAATCGAAAGAGAATCACAACTTTGGAAAAATATTGTCGAACCATGAATCACATCACCCTTTACAACCCTTGTCAACCATTGTAGAAAAGCTTGGACTTTCTACAATACCCCCGTTCCACAATGCATGAAATGGAGTTGTCGTAGGGGTACTACAACTCTAATCTAGTGTCGTCAATGATGATTTTTCCCGTAGTGATTTTGTTTCAAATTCTTTTCACAAAATTGGTCAAAAAGACCAAAATTAACAATTCCTCGGGGTGAAAAAGACACTTAGGTTTTGATATCTTTTTTAAATAGCCAAAAATTAAAAGATATCTTTGTTTAAATGGACAAAAATTTAAAAATAGGCGGATGTAACCAGTTTCATCCTCGTCAATTTTGAAATATTTTTTTCTTATTTTTATTTTACACAGGATGCATCCAGTTTCATCCTTACTATTTTTAAGGATATGCCAGGGATGAATCCAGAGTTTCATCCTTGCCATTTTTTTTTGGCTATTTCACCAGACTTTTTTACTTGTCCATTTGAACCGTGTTTTAAATTTTTTTGGACAAATGACCCATTTTCTCAATTCTTTTCTCGTAATTGAAATTTTTATATTTCTAACTTGCAGTCTTGCATTATGGCATCATGTAGGCAATAGAGGATCGAATTGCTAACCCTGGATGCTAGATACCTTTGGAATAAAAATAAAATTGGTTTTTGTTAATTTTTTAACTATATTACAGCGTCATGCCTAATTTCTCGGGAGGAATTATGGTAAATGGTAAAACGGGAAAAATAGAAAAGGGTAAATGTTTACGCATTTATTTGAAGCATTTATTAATGCAATCTTTTTTGAAGGATTACATATTTATTTTCGTAATCTTGTAGTTTAAATTTAAAATGAAAACAATGGCAAAATAGATGGAGCTTCTAACGGGGCTCATAATAGGTTAACATTTACTCTTTTGGTATCTGACTATTTCGTCCATCAGCTTTACTTTATCTGATCCAACGTACCTTCCACATATATCACCATCTCTGATAAACAGAAATGTTGGAACTTCAACAACTTTCATATCCTTCGAGAATTGCATACAACTTTCATTTTCATCTCCGTCCATTCTTGCAAAAACTACGGTATCCACCATTTGTCGCGATAACACTAAGACGGTCGGATATACCTTGATACATGGTTCACAATGTTTTGATCCTATGTTGAGAACAATCAGCTTCTTGTCAATTTTATGCTCCTCAACCAGATTTTCAAAATCTTTTCTTGAATGCAATCGAACAACGGCTGAATGATTGTCACCATAGTATGATATGTCTCGCATGAGTTCATCCGGACCAATTATTCCTTCTTCTTCATGGATTTTCTCCATGCATTTGTAAAAACTAAAGTGTGGAGCTTTTTCAATCTTCTCTCTTTCACAAAGAGCTTTTGTTTTGTCAGATTCATCACCCGTTACTAAGACAAAAACGACGTTGTTACATGTTTTACTTAAATCTACCATCAAAGGGTATATTTCACGACTGTAATTACTATGAGTTGCCGTGAAAAGTACTACCACAAGCTTGTTTTTCGCTGTTTGAAGTGCAACGTCGAATTCTTCGATACTATGAACTTGTTGAACTCTCTCATCACTAATTGTTTCCTTCTTGGCTGTAGCACTTGCATTTGTAATAAGCTTCTTGTGACTTGTCTGGAGTGTCGCTGTTGTTGTTGGTTTGGAAAGTGTAGGGATAACAAGGAGACTGTTTGAGGAAAACGACTCTACTTTTAGCATAGAAGAATGCTGTTTGAATAAGAAGCTTTTGGTTGTTGTAGTGGCAGCCATGATATTTGGAGCTAGAGAAATTATGATGAAGAGAGTGTGCTTGACTTCAAATAATCAGAGAGGGCTAGAAATATATAGCCACAAAAGAGATGAAAATCTGTAATGTGATTTCTTTCAATAATATAAGAGCATATGGTATATAATGACAATCCACAGATCATGCCACATTTAGTAGTCTCTGACTCACTCTTACTTTTGACCTACTACTAGTGGAAAAAATCATTCCACACTTGTGCATTTAAAATTATGCATCCCCCCTTAGGCTGAGGTTCTTATCCCCGCGTTTTTTTGGTGTTAAAAGATTCATTAATCCTCTAGAATGGGAAAAGGCTAATATTTGATTGATTAAGAAAAACGGAAAATGGGTCATTTGAAATTTTTTTAAAACATTGTTCAAATGAACGAGTAAAATTTATTATGGGTGAAATAGACAAAAAAAAATAAATAGAAAGGATGAAACTGGATTCATTCTGGCTTGAACTTAAAAAATAGCGAGGATGAAGATGCATCCTGATGTAAATTAAAAATAAGAAAAAATATTAAAAATGGGTAGGATGAAACTGGTTACATCCTAGCTATTTTTATATTTTTGTCCATTTAAACAGTATCAAAATCTAAATGTCTTTTTCACCCAGGAATTATTGATTTTGGTCTTTTTAACCAATTTTGTGTAAGGAAAAATGAGGCCTAGTTCTTGTTGCACTTAATGGAGAACAGGCTTCAAAAACAAGTAAAGAAGAACATCTCAGCATACATTATACAACCAAGTAAACGATTCAGTGCTTCAGAGAAAAAAAAAATAAAGAAAAAAGTGAAAAAACGACTCAGGGTAACATCTCATAGTGTCCAACGTTTAGGATGAATATTCGGTCTTTTTGCTCTCTCCACACAAGGAGTAGCTTTTTGCTCTACGTAGTTAATCTCGGCGGGCTAGATCTCGGGTCTTGGTCAAGAAATTTTTTTCAATCTCGGCAAGACGAGATCTAGCCCGCCGAGACGGCGGATATCCACCCTAAACGAGTTACCAAGTTTTGGCGTAGTATAAAATTCAACTAAGCTCAATATGCTTGATTTTCTATACCTTAGTATGAAATTGTTAATCATATTACAAGTGGAGATTTTAAGTTAATATAAAATTTATAATGTCTTCATCTTATAAGAGTTATCAAATTCGGAAATAATGGCTCCGATATTTCTTCGAGAATCTCACCAAAATAAAGCAATTAAAATGTTATGATCCTTCTTAATTATGATCCTGGTAGAGAAGAGAGGAAGATCCAAAATTCTCTATTTTAGCTTTTCGACTTAATTAGCTCGGGAAACAACCAGGATGCTGATTTGCTTCTTCTAAAAGAAAAAATTTCTTGGGGAAACATCTAATGATATGGTTAGAATTATATTATCTTAAATTGAGGCTCTACACTTTTAATAAAGCACAAACAAAAATGAATGTGAAAGTAATTTTTTGTGACCTTTCTTTCATAAAACTCTACCATCGTACAAATGAGCATATTCTGAGATCGAAGCCTCTCAACCACAAATTCTAATTTCAATCGTGAATTTTAAATATTTAATTTTCAAAATGATAGATGCTGATCTTATGCGTCTTGGAATGCACCATTTTTTTTGGTATGAATATAAACCTTTATGAGTGGAACATGTTACAACTATATAAGCTTCAAATTCAAATTGAAAAAGATAAACGGCACCACAGTATCAAAATAATGTCATTCTAATCATATCACCTTTCTTCCCAAAAGTCAATACAAATATCATCGTAACTTCTGTAAGTTACTTAAAAGGCAAAAAACTGATTTCTAAAAGTAGCAAACTACACTATATTTACCTTGGGGGTTCTTACAAGCAAAAGCACAAACTATTTTGTTTCTGGTTAGAAGAGATCCTTTCAGCCATATGTTCTTCACTTTCTTGTTCAAAGCACATATTGTTTTGTCTGGCTGAACGATTTGTGCATTTGTGCACATATTATTTTGTCTTAGTTTTTTTTTTTTTTTTTTTTTTTTTTTTGATCGGTATTTTGTCTTATTTTGTCTTAGTTTTTAGTCATTAATTAATGTTATCGTATTCGTACTCCTTTTTGTAATGCATTGATTCTTTGGACAAAAGAGGTTCCAGAATCAAGCCACTCAACAAGGGTGAAAAGATATGTATATATGTCATCATTGTTAAATGCCGCAAATTGAAATGCTTGAGATAGCATTCTATAGATTTGGTGTTTAAGTTGTTTCGGTTATTTGTTTGTTCGTTGTTCTTTTCATATTTCCTTTGCTTAATCTTGGAAGGCCATAAGCTTGTTCTGGCCTTTTTCTTTTGTAGGTCTTTGAGTTATTGGGTAATAAAATGTTATGACGAAGCAAAACAAATGTGTGCATTGCACTGATAGGAAATGATAACCATCGGATGGCTTTCATTCTTGAATACTTTAGACTACTTTTTTCTTGCGTTAATTATTTTCATTCTCATAGATGTTTATGTTACTGACCATGCTTATGCGGGATTTAGAATTTAACAGTAAAATGCTGCGAATAAAAATGTTGAAGTAAGCAAAACAAGCTATGAGAAGCAAAAGACAGGCGCCTCAAGCAACATGAACCCGACGCACAAAGAAAAGAACTAAGTTACGAAGTACAAGTCCTAAATCCTAATAATCTTATTGGTTACGATAATGTTGCAGAATAGACTTATTGGTTATGGAGCTCCCTACGCATCCATAACAGATCAACGTTTTCCCAATATCTCCTTATTCTAAGTTATGCTTTCCTAATTTTTAAAGAGGGTAACTTTAATTCTTTTGGTACTTAAGTATTTCACCCATAAGCTTTACTTTTCCCGATCCAACGTACCTTCCACATACATCACCATCTTTGATAAACAAAAACGTTGGGACTTCAACAACTCCCATATCTTTCAAGAATCGTACACAGCTATCATTTTCAGCTCCGTCCATTCTTGCAAACACTATAGTATCCACCATTTGTCGCGACAACATTAAGAAGGTAGGGTATATCTTAACACATGGTCCGCAATGTTTTAACCCTACATGGATAACAATCAACTTGTTATCATTTCTATGTTGTTCAATCAGATTTTCAACCTCTTTTCTTGAATGTAATTGAATTATGGCCGAATAATTATCTCCGTAATACGATACAACTCGCATGAGTTCATCCGGACCAATTATTCCTTCTTCTTCGTGAACTTTCTCCATGTTTTTGTATAAACTAAAGTGGGGAGCTTTTACTATGTTTTCCCTTTCACAAAGGGATTTTGTTTTGTCAGATTCATCCCCCATTACTAAGACGAACACAACGTCATTACATCTTCTACTTGAATCCACTATGAAATGGTACAATTTACGATTATGCTTACTATGACTTGCTGCGAATATAACTCCTACAAGCTTGTTTTTTGCTGTTTGAAGTGCAGCATCGAATTCTTCAATACTATGAGCTTGTTGAAGTCTCTCATCACCACTATTTCCCTTCTCGGCTGTAGTTATTGCTTTCGTAATGAACTTTCTGTGAGTTTCCATCTGAAGTGTTGTTGTTGGTAATGGTTTGGGTAGCGTAGGGAAAAGAAAAAGAGTGTTTGAGGAATATGAGTCTACTTGTACAGTAGAAGTATGTTGTTTGAATGACAAGCTTTTGATTGTAGTAGAGGCAGCCATTGAATTGAGTCGAAGAGAGTGTTCTTAGATATATAATGCAATATTCAGACAAGTGAGAAATATATATTATAGCCGGGAGAGATGAATTCAAGTCATGCTTTTGATTCTTCTTTTATAACATTAATCCAAAAACATCTCTGTGGTTACATCATGATAATCCACGTATCATGCCCCATATAGTAGTTTTGTTTTCTTTTTGACCTACTTTAATTCGAAAAAAATCATTTCCAACACTGGCATTTTTATTGTACATCCCCCTTAGGCTATGGTTTTTATCCCCACGTTTTATCCCTTGTTAAGAGGATTTTTCTTTTATCATTTTGAAAGGGAACATGATCTTAATATTCATTGATTAACTACAAGAATGAGGCAAAGTTCCCGTTACAACCAAATGAGAACAACTCAAAGTACATCCAAGTAAACGACGACTCTATTATACTAGAAGATTTAATGTCTAGATCCGACTGTCACCAGTCTTGCATTTAGCATGAATATCTGCCCTTTCTCTTCGTCTTCATCTCCCTTTCCCTCTCTACATTATACTCCCTCCGTTCCATTTTACTTGCTTTTTTAGGGTTTCTTTTGTGTTCCAAATTTAAGTTTTAGTTTTTTCCCCAATTTTCACTAATCTACCCTTGCTTTGGGAGAATCTGGTAATCAACACAAAAGCAATTACTCTAACTTTTAAATATACCCCATGGTGGATATATACTCAATCTTGTACATCCCAAGTACATTACTATGGGATTGATAACTTTCCCTATATTCTAGAAACACAAAACTAGGTTATTTAACTCTTTAAGTAGGAATTAATATGGGTAATATTGGAAAGATTTATACGGAGAAACTGGGGGGGACGAACTACCAATCTAAAGATCCAGTTTTCAGTATTGAAAGGCTGGGAACCAAATATTGCAATGACATTAAATAGCAAAAAACTTTACAGTACTTCTAATTTCTGAAAGGTATATATAAACACTTTGATTTCTGGTCACCGAACGGGCTTTTAACAATGAGTTCGGTAACCTCCAAGTAGGAAAATGTCGATTATCAAAGACAATCCTCCGTAGTAGTGGTAGTCCTGGCCATACTTTCATATTTTGGCATAGCAATGAGAAAATCATAGACTACGTAGCTGCGAAGAACTCTTAGCTGGGTCTAACTCCAACGTTCTTCAAAAACTGAAACGATTAATTTATGGCATGGTTAGATTCAGGAACAAAGTGGCATTTGTCAACAAGTTAACTTGTTATGGTTTTTTATCTTCTAAAAGGGAAAAAAGGAGAAAACTTTTTGTTATTTTTCAAAAGAATTCGACTTTTAAGCAACTTCAAGAAATTATTTAATTTTACTTATCCTACTAATTTCTTGATTTTTATCATGTTTTACATGCGGAAAAATAATTTTCTCAAGTGGCTGCCAAATTCGGTTAGTAAAATGCGATAACCTCCTGTAGGCTGTAGCCATCTTGTTTTTTCTTTCTCCTCTTATTTTTCTTCTTTTCATGGATCGGATACCTCCGCCATTTTGTCAGCACATTCACTTAATTTTAAGCATATTTGTATAATGCAAGTCTAAGGTTCCAAACCACATCGAATGCTCCTAGGAAACTCACAAGATTAAACAAGGTCAAAAAGTGTAGTCTAATTAATTCCGAAGACAGTCCTACCGTGAGACCTTGTAGTCTATTTTATATCAATTACTTACTTTAACCCTTGGGCATGGGAAAGGTTTTAGTACTTTATCCCTCTCTGGAGTCTTCTCTGGAGTCTGGACTGGAAATGCCACCATCTCGAGTTCCCGTGGACACCGTCGTGTCCATCAAAATGCAGTTTTTCTTGTGGAAAGCATTGACCGGAGGCCTTTGACCTTCGACACCAACATCCGCCGCCGATGCAACTCGATATGAAGATTGCTACTATGTTCCAATATCATATTTACTCTGTAGATTTTTGGCTTACCAATATAAGTGTAATTGATGACAGCATAGGTGACGCCCGCGTTTTCCACCAAAACACGCGTTTTAGATGCTAACGCTAGCGACTTATGCTGAGACTCCAGCGTCTGACTCGATGGCGCCAACGGCTCCATCTGAAAATTTGGAAAACCCGTTGATCCAACGGCTACGCTTTTGAATTCTATAAATACTCCTCGTTTCAACTCTAAATTCACACATTCTTCTCTTCATTGTCAATTCTTGATTGAACATGTCTCGACCCCGGTCAGTTTGGCAAATTCCGTTTACTAAAGAAGAAGTTGAATCTATTTGCAGAAACTATGTTGTTTTATTTACTCAGCTTGCTTCGGCAAACTATCCATGGTTGAATTTCTGGGCGGTTATTCACGATGGGTTCTCAGTTGACACTCGTAATCCGAGTCATCGTTCTATATCAGGACATAGAGCATCATTTTGGTACAATTAAGAAAGAAGTAAAAGAGTTTGTAGCTTTAACCATACACGTAAATCGATATCGACTGAGAGGTGAAACTAATGCTGAGATGGTGACAAGATCGTTGTCTGAATGGCGAAGATGGAAAAATTTGGCTTTTTCTTTCGACAAATATTTTGAAATCCTTAAGGTGCTGAACAGTTTCAACCCCTTCCTTGGTGTTGTTGTTTCCACCAAGTACTTCTTCTCATTAGTGAAGCTAATGTAATGTGTAGTCCGTCGTAATTGAGTTCAGCTAATGTAAAACAGATTTACTTTTAAACATATGTAATTTTATTTAATTAATCGTACTTTTAAAACGAAAACTACAAATGTAGCGAGAATTAAAAATTACAATAACGAAAACTACAAACAAAAACGAAAACGAAAACTACAAATGTAAAAACGCTATTTCTAACGTCGCTCATCTCTATCTCTAGCTACCCCATTGTTATTTTTTTGTGACCAAAAATTCAGAGAGTCTGTGGATAGACCCGCAGATAGACCTGCCGACAAGATAGTTTGTAAATTTCCAAATGGCGATAGACCTGATAGACCTGGCTGACCTGGCTGAACAAAATAAGGCGATTGGTAAACACTCTGTGTACTCGGTCCAACACTCTTTGTACTCGGTCCTCCAAGCATATAAGAGGTTTGTGGTTGTGGTGGTCCTGGTGTGTATTATTCGCTTTGGTCGTATGGCACATTTAGGTTGTATGCCACATTTTGGTTATAGGGCGAGAATGAAGATGAAATGCGCCTAGGTTCAATGCCCGAGGTTGAGATACAAGCACAATTTGTGGTGAAGAATGAGGGATGTGTTGTGTCTCTCGCACCATAGTTTCTTCACTTTCGTGCATTGTTGATATGTTATTTTCTGTGCTTTCGTGCCATGATGATCTGTTGGAATCGGAAGAATGTGACTGCCACCCATAATCATTTGCAGTTGGCGGTAGAGTTGGAGTCATTCTATACATTGTGTTTGTATGCCATTTCCGCACTTGTTCCAAGTGGGTCGCCTGTAATTGTCTTGTAAGCCAGTGCAGATCGTTGAGTTGATTTCGCATTTCATCCTCACTTGCAGTGACATTGAAGTAAGGATAATCACGTTCCATATCCATACCTTGGGAAACAATGGGGATCGTGATTAGCTCACCTTCTAAAGTAATACTTTGCATCTCCCAACGAATTTCGGGCATATTTGACGAGGAAGATGAAGAACTTGCACCTGTCCTGGGATAAGACACAAAGCTTGGCTCTTCTGGAGGTGGTTGGCTAGGAATGATATTTGGATTATGGGACATATTTGATAACCCTGGGAAATCAACCCCATAGACATGCATACTCTGTGTCCCAATCACATGCTTCGCAATTGAGTTGTACCATCTTTGGTACTGCGCATCACTGAAAACCTCCCTTGTATTTAGTTCATAACTCTCCCAATTGGTTACTCTCAACTGATCAAAATCTAATGCAGAGGTTTCCATCTGTGGTGGCGGGTTAATTGCAATTACAAGTATACCTCGTAGTTGGTACTGCAGTCTTTCTCCCAGATACCAAACCCCTCTTCTTGATTCCGGACTGTAAAAAATAACTCTACGAGAATAATAATCAAGAATACGTACTCCAAGCACTTCATTATACTGAGGATAACGAACGTAAGGGCGAACAACTACGTTGTTGTGGTTCCGAGTCATCTGTTGTACTCTCTGCAGAAAACTGCATCCATAGACGTCTGACCCGGTGTTCTTCTGCATATTTCTCCTCGTATACATGTCAAACATTGGAAATCTATATGTCCCGTTTTTTAGGATTGGTTTACAAAGACGGAAGTAGATATACCACCAATACTGCAAATTACTCCATAATTTTAGTAAATAATCCACATTTGTTCATAAATTTTAAAATATTAAGATTGATATTTACCTCTAAGATGCTCCAAAAACCATTGATGTTTTTATCGCCCGTGGACGCTTTATCCAACGCAAAGTACAATTCTCCTAAAATTGCAGACCCCCAGTCATAATCTGGTGCTTTGTCGAGATCTTCTAATGCTTCAAACCAACCGACATGAGCAACAAAAGTTGAGTTTGGAAAGAAGACTCGACCCAAGCACCCATAAGATAAACAATCTTTCGAGTTCATCATAGTCGTATACATCTTCTCGGGTTTTTGGGTTTCATTAGGAAACTCTTCAAGGCCGAACATCTAACCCCATTTCCTTTCAGACTTTTATCAATATAGATATCTGATTCCATAAACGAGGAACAACGCGACTCCCATTTACTATTTAAGATCCATTCGCTTTGGTCGAATGGTGGCGGGTCTCCACTTCCACTTGGGATCCCACAAATGAAATACAAATCAAAGGGAGTAATTCCTATTACAAGTATAATATCTTTAATTCTTTTGATTATTTAATTATTTAAAAATTTTAAGTTAAGTTAACTCAAAAGAAACTTACCAATTTCGAAATCAGTAAAATGAAATGTGTGCGTCGTCTTCCACCACCTTTCTACCACTTCGTTTTTGGAATTTTTTGTTATGTAATCTAGGCTCTATTTTATAAAGTGCACGCCAAGGATATCTGTCAACCCTTGCTCGTACGGCTGGCGGTAAACAAAGATAAACAACATTTAGTTCTAAAAATCCACCTCTCGTGATACGATATTCCTCAGATCATTCATTATGCCCCGACACATGACCTGGAACTAATAATGGAGCAACAACTGTGATAGGATTATTAAAATCTTCTTATCGATTTTGAGAAAAATCAACATTTGTGTGAGGTAACGGTAACGATTCACCTTTTCGATCCCTTTTATTCTTTATACTGTTTATCGCTCTTCTCGCTAAATGCATATCGTAATCGAAATATTTGAATTTAGAAGAGTTTTAGAAGAAGAAAATGGAAGTGGTGTGAAATGGTGTGACTGAAAATAAAATGATTAGAAGGAATTTATAGGTAAGGTAGCCGACCGTTGGAGATGTGTGCGTTAGGATCCGACCGTTGGAGACTTCGTTCCTACCGCCGCGACATCATTCCCAACTTTGGCGTCGCGTCCACGTCGCCAAGTCATTGGCCCGAACGCCCAAGTCCGTGCTATTTTCACGCGTCCTGCTCACCAAGCGCCCAGTGCTTTCCGATAGTGGAAAACCAAGTTTGGCCATCCACCGGCTAAACTAGTGTAGTTAAAATCGCTCTCCAAGGCCGATTACTCGCCCCGAGTAATCGCTACAAGCTATATGACCGAGGTGATTTCCGATTCCAAGCCATATTTGATTTTTGGCGATTAAGTCGGCCTATTTTGGCGATTTGGACCGATTTTTTGGCAAAACGAGTTGGTGATTTTTCCGAGTTGGCCTTGCATGTACCGACATCATAAAATAAAAAAAATTCGTAAGCTCTCAGATGAGAGTTATTAAATAGAAAAACCTCTAAAAACATTATAAATAGGTTCAATGTAACAATATTACACTTATTTATATGATAGTGTTATGATTTTAATTTTAATTAGGTACAAATCTTGACTCATGAGAAGAAATATATAAGTATCTAATAAATATGCTCCGAGTATTAGGCCGAGTTTTAGCGATTTCCTAGTCCGAACTTACTGCTCCTCGCTCCAAGCTCCCCAACCGATTAGGACCGAGGAAAGATTTAGACTACTTTGGGCTGACCAAAATTTTGTTTTTGGCCATTGCCATAGGAATTGCTCTTACAATATTTACCTCCATTATTGGATCTTTGTGAGTTATATGAAATCCAATTTGTCAAGCTCACTTTTCGTTTTCTACGATTCTATCAGCTTGTTTTAAGGAAGAGATGAAAGAGAAAAAAATAAAAGAGAGATCTGAAAGATCGTTTTATTTCTCCTTTTTTCAAGGATTTTCTAAAAAAAAATGTAAAAACCGGAAACAAGAAACCAGTTGAATTTTTTGGGCCAATAGGAGTGGCCGGAACGTGCACCCCGGTTTTGGAGGGGTGCACAAATTCCTTTCTTTTTTTAGTGAAATGATAATTTTTTATTTCTATTATTTCTCATATTGTTCTGCAATATCAATAACCTAAACACCCAATCCCATCTCTCACACCAAGTCGAGAGTTGCGAAAACCTCCCCTCTCATTGGCCGGTGAACGAAACCCTCGCTCCTGATTGGCTGAAATCAAAGTTAGCCCCCCTTACATTTTCGTGACCGTCAATTTTTAATAGAATATGAAACTGACCTTCTGATTAGTGGCAAAATCTACAAATATCTTTTTGGGAGGGCCCGATAGATTTATTTTTTTGGGGAAAAAAAACGAGAATTACCAAGTAAAAGGAAAATCAACATATATAAGTTTTTTTACGAGATTTACATGCCAAAGAAAAAAAACTTAGAAGATCTTTAGGGTAATTATTTTTAGGAAAAATTCTAAGAATTTCCATAACAGAAGAAAAATCATAAGAATTTCCATAACAGCTAGGATTCTTAATATAAGTCATAGAGAAAGTATCTTTATTCCTATTAAAAAAAAAAAAAACGAAGGAGTGGTTTTATTTTATAAGCGACAAGATTTCGAACAAGCAAGAAGGTATCAACATCTAAAAAACTTGGATTCTATTTGTGTGTATGCATATATATAAACCGATTTGATTTGATTTCATACTACTGAGTTTATGTTTGATAAGAAGTAATTGTTTATGTTTTTCATCACAGCATATACTACTGAAATCGTTTATGTTTGATGAGAAGTAATTGTTTATGTTTTCCATCAAATCTCTAGAAAAGTTAAAGCTACAAAGATTTGAAATCAATATAGGGTTTTCTTAATTTTGAAAGATACTGATCTTTTAAATTTTTCTTGGGTTTAATTAGGGTTTGATTGTTGGTTTGAGCGTATTTGAATCAAAGAAAGCTTTTCAAATATAAGTGAAGATTCTAATGTTTGAGGAGATAAAGGTAACTATTTTCTTTTTTCTTTTTTGAGAAGGTCTAGAAAGTGGCTTTTTTCTTTTGTATGTCTATGGTTTGGGTTGTGGTTATGGTTTAGTTTGCATCACTCGGGTGGAATTGGATTAATCGCTAATCGATTAGGAATTTTCGTGAGAACCGTAAAGTATCGTGGATAAGAAAGTGTAGCGGATATTTTGAGTAAGCTTTCTTCTTAATCGTTCATTTTCTAAGATCATATATGTACCGATTTTCCTAATTTGATACAAACTCCATTGTTAGTGATGTTGTTTTTGCTATAATCGAAGAGGGATAAACTTTATATAGTCATTGCCTTTGACCAAGATATCTATTTGTAAATGTTGTACAAACCTTCCCTGTTTTTAGTTGAGATTGATCGATGTGCATGCTTTTTGTGACAAGATCCAGCTTTCGCTATAGGGTACTCGGAAAGTTTAGTGACGATATACAATGCATGACGATATATGCACATTCTTGGAGAATCTGCTCATATGTATGAAGTTATATATTTTGCTTTCAAATTAAAAACGAGCATAAATTAATAATTGGACTTGACCTTACAGCTTTAAGGTTGTTTTGTTGTTCGTGAATGTGGTCATAAAGCATCGTTTTACAACGAAGCAAAGATGGAGCAAAGATGATACCAACATCATATATGCAGCGGTAGCATATTTGGTACGGTAAGTTTAATTTTGCACTAATTTGGTCAACAATGGCTCATATGTTTATCATTTGTTTAGTTATGGATTTTGCAGGTATCAAGAAATTATCCATCTCTCACTTCCAAAATATATTGAATGGTATTGATCTTGAGGAAGATGAATAATGATTTTCTTACTTATTAAAACTAGGGAAGATTGGGGAGTTTCAGGTATGGTTTCTTAATCTTTTAATCATAGTTTTTCCTCATATTTGTAGGATTTAGTGTTCAAGTCATGTGAAAGTAAATGGTCATACAATTAATTAGCAAAATTAATCTTCTGCAATATTGCTTGAAACTGTTATGTATGAACCACATGCTTTAATGCAAGGAAATATTTTTTTTATCTCCTTATTTGTTATGATTAAGGATGATGTCTCTATTCTTCATGTTACCTTTTTTTTCCCGACTGACTACAATGTTATTAATTGGGAACGGTGATGGTAGCGGTGATGCATGGAGTGTATCATAATGAATGAACTAGATGTGAAGAAGGGCTAGGAAACCACTAGCCTTGCACTGCACCTCTTATGGACTACTCCAAAACATGTTTATCACATACACAAAACCATTTTGATTAAATAGTTTAAACATTGAGGTGATTTCTTCATAAGTAATTGATATCAATAGATCTACGCGGAGTAAATTTGGTTCCAATTTTCTTTTTTTCTTCAGGTATCTAATTAATTTTCTTAGTAGGAATTTTACTTTTGGTGCTCTAAAATTAGGATCTTTTCTTCATGAACGTTGTTTGCCGTTTTTTAGATTTCAGGCTAAATTTTGTTTTCCAATAATTAGATTCAAATGATAATTGGTGGTTTAATTGATCTGTGCAGGACAAATGGCTATCAACCTTCCCTCACACGGAAGTTGCTGATATATGGTATCTATTTAAGGAAAATGAAAGCTAGAACCATGAGATGATGGACCTCCGTGAGACAAAGAACATATGAACCGTTTTCAGTTGTGCTGAAATGATATTCATGGATATTGATGTAAGTGCTAATGTCAATCAAGCTCGCTTATTTCTACTACAATTTTTAAAGCAATGATACAATAATTGAACTTCTAAAACCATCAGAAAATTTCAAGTCTGCCATGCATCTATGCATATCATGGCACGATTTCACATATCAAAAGATATTGATAAGGAACCGTGATTATGTCATTCAAGGTACCAAAGATTTATATGACCGCACATGAAAATTTTAGGCTAGCAAATGAAGAGGAAGATTTCCCAAGATACAAATTTCATCTTACGAAACCGGAAGTTCGAGATCAAGACTACGGAAAGACACCCATAATCGGAAGTAATTTTGGATTAAAATGGGTAACCTATGATGTTGTAATCCTTAATTACATTTCCTTCGAGCATCACATTTTTTGCACTGTATGGATTACAACATCAGTGCCTCCTATGAAATAGCAAGTAGATGAAACTTGAAAGTAATTGCACCTAAAAGATTATATACTTTACATGCCAAAGATTGATTTCACTACAATGATATTGTGGTTGCATTAATTATGACAAGTGAGTTTTCTATCTGCTTGAATTGAAGTGTGATATCAATACATTTGTACCATAAAATCCAAACCTTTGTTTTATTGCTATTTAGCAATAAAACAAAGGTTTGGCTTTTTTTCTTAAAATATCCACTGTGGAAAACAAAGACCTGGGTGAAAAACTACCGACTTATGGAACTATTTGCATATCTTTACGATATGATTTCTCCACGCTCTTGGACTAATTAGAGTAGCTAATTTATTTATTTACCATTCTTGGTTTTGACTGAATAATCATTAATGACATGCTAAGAGATATCTTTTAACCATCCCAGTACCTCTTGCGGGTAAATCTTCTTAATAAATAAATAAATTTGGAGTCCATCGGTAAGGAGCTTGACAAACATTAGTTATCCAACATTTAAATAAATACTACTGCTTTTAAAAGATAGGCGTGTTTGTGTGTAAATAACCTGCCTATCTTTTAGAGACTGAGGAGTAATAATTAAAATTACTTACCATAGGTTACCCATTTGTAGATGTTAAGATCTTTTTGAGATATTCTTACACCGAATTTCCATGACTGGAATTATAATTAAGGAAATGTAATCTTGTATAATCCTTCAAAAGGAATTGCTTGCGGGGAAAACTATTTCCATTTATTTTTCTTGCAGGAATTTTATTTTGATGCGTATAAATATAGTAATTTTATAAATATTGCTTGATACAGAGAATTTTACGAAGTAATTTTTCTGTTCTATGGAATTCTTTTTTTGGCAGGAACTTCTATTTTGATACGTTTTTTTTTTTTTTGAAGCATCTATTCTAATGCTATAAATACGGTAACTTTATTGCTTCGAAAAAAATATATGGTAATTTTAAAGATATTGGTTGATAGTTGATACCGAGTATTTTACAAAGCAATTTTTCTTTTCTATGGAATTTTTAGGTTGGTGAGATTTCTTCGTGATCAAGTTCAAGGGTTCAAAAGTTAATATGATTTCAATTTTTATTTTTATGGAATCATGCCGACAAAGGTTTATTCTGGTTCTTTTATGTTTTCATTGGTCTTCTTATGCACATCTCGATGCCTCTCTTCTCCTTTAAAACAAATAAGAAACAACGCCGGAGAAATGTTTATAATTGTCATCAATCTATTTATTATTATTTTATTTTTCAAGATATGGTGACTTTAAAGTGATGAATCTTCGCCATTCAAATTTAAAACCATAAGAGTTGTTATAGATGAAACATTATCTCTGTACAATGTTAAATATCAGCAATCTTCAAATATGTATGCATTACCTTTCGTTATAATATCAAATTTGTATTGGATTGGAATCTAATATTTGGCAGGTATAAAACTTATACAACGTTTGGCGTAAGGAATGATTCCCCAGGTACCTGTCATAGCTGAAACACGATATTTGATCTTATAAAAAAAGGCAAATGTTCTGATGATTTTCAAGTCAATTGTTCTTACATGTAGGTTCTGGATTTTGATTACATTTATATTTTATTTTTTTAACTCGTGAGCGTGTAGGTTCATATAAATTTGGGTCTAACTTTACTTTGTTTGAGTTGTGTCATCTATGATTTTCAAGAGTTTGAAGGGATCCAGAGAAGGAATAGTTGTTGCAGAAAAGTCTTACCTCATTTTCTAAAATCATATTATCTAACCGCTATTTGAAATTTTTTGTGATAAAGTAAGAGATTTTTGTGAAGATTTTGATTATTATTTGTCCATTGTTGCGTACATTTCCGAAAATTTCTCCGATCGAACCGTTGAACGTACTCGAGTTTGATCTCGCTTTAACTATATATATGGTTTGCTTGGGTTCTTATTAAAAATTTGAAATATAGTTTTACCATTTGTAGTTTTTAGGTATTTATCAAATACGGTGATTCCTCCTCATCGATATATAATTTTATAATACGGTGATTGTTGTAGGTATAAAGAAAAACGTTGATTCTGGTATATGGAAGTGGAAAAAGAAGAAGACATGTTCTTAGGTGAGGCCCTACTGATATCAATGACCATGGATGTGAAGTTCCACCAACTTCACTGGAAAAGGGTATATTTGTTCTTACACCTAATATTTTGATATATATATATATATATTTTCCAATGCATAATGGAGTATGAACTTGGTGTAGGTGGATCAAGTTAATTTACTCCCACTTAATAGCTTTGTTTGGTTGTTCTTTTATATTCTTTTTCTTTCCTTTGGATGTTTATCATATTTGTAAATGCAGGATGGTCGTAAAGTTTGAGATATTATGCGATAATGGTAGGCCCAAACCCAAGTCCAGTACCCCAAGTATATATTATTTGCAATTATAAGAGGGAACATTTAAAAAAAATAGAAAATTAAGGTGGTCTAATGATTTGATTGCACATTAATTCTGTCTGGTGCGATGTCAGCTTGGAGCAAGATTTATGTTGTATTTTGCTTATGTTCTTTGTTTTTTGTTTTTTTTTTATGTTAGAATTTGTTGTTTTTTAAAATGGTTAACAAAAACTAGCTTAGCTCTCCAAGTGACGTACATTTTTTTCCTATGGTAAGTGACATACATGATTGGCTCTCCAAAATGTGTTTACACACTATTGCTTTCTAACTCATTTTTTGGGGTTGGATTTGGTTGTTTAGTTTTATTTGGTGTACTATAAGATTAAGGAGAGGAGTTTGGTTTACATCTTTTTTCGAACTATAGGTGAAGATTACAGGAGAGGATTTGGTTTACATCTTTTTCTAATCAGTAGGCAAATTAGAAATTAAAAGGTACAAGTACTTTGAGTTACTTTTTGGAAAACAGTTTCGACGTTATTGAGATAACAAACAGACCTTGCTTTAAATTATGATAATTTCAAGAAAATTCCTTCAAGTTCTTGATGAGTTTTGCTTTGAACTATGATAATTTTACCTTTGAGACAAGTCCTTTGAGTGTTTGCTCTCTTAGAGACATTGCCTTCAATTTGTAAACTGAATTAATATGGTATTATTGCTTATGGACATTGCCTGTATAGCATCCAAAATGTTGCCAAGAAAAGCAAGTAGATATCGAAGGTACTTATTAAGAGCATGATTGGCAAGGATTGTTCTTGCTAAACCAAATAGCTTAAATGTCTCGCATTATAGGGAAAACGCCTATCTTTTGTTGGACCGACTTCGCTAAACAAAATAGCTTAAATGTCTCGCATTAAAGGAGTGTCTATCTGTATTGGACCGAATTAATGGAGGTTACATGGTTACTACTACTCATTATCGCGAATGATCATGAAGCATAGTAGTATGGTAATATTTTTATGGTTTAAGGTGATAGATTTAGTTTTTTTGGTCTGTTAAATATCTAGGAATTTTATTTATCATATTGCTAAAACATGTTTTAAATGATGCAGTCATCGGGCATGTTTGAGAAATGTTGGATTATATTCTAACGAAAACTTGATATGAGGTCGCATTCCAATAGATTCGTGTTAGAAATTTATTAATCACTTTCTCTATGGCTCTTCTTTTTATATAAAAATTTGTGTTTCGTTTCTTTAATTTTATCATTGTCATTTTTGAGCTTAAACTCAAGTTGTATTCTTATATTCTTGCTCTTTTTATCAGGTAAATAATAACTTTTCTTTTGATGGCAATGGGTCTTCAAGGAGATGAAATATGATCTCATAATATGTGTAATGCTCTAGATTGTATGAAGAGGAAGGCACAAATCGTTAACCGAATTGGGTTAGTGTTTGTACATCTAATCTCACGCTTTGGTATATATTATATGTACAAATACTAACCACTACGGGAAAATCATCATTGACGACACTAGATAAGAGTTGTAGTACCCTCTACGACAACTCCATTTCATGCATGTGGAACCGGGGGTATTGTAGAAGGTCCAAACTTTTCTACAATGGTTGACAAGGGTTGTAAAGGGTGATGTGATTCATGGTTCGACAATATTTTACCAAAGTTATGAATATCTTTCCAAATTACTTTGAAAGCCTAACACAACTCTTGTTGAAGTTATAGACTTTCTTAGACAACAAAGGATGTGTATCACAAATATGTAACACAACACTTGTTAAAATTGTAGGACTATCTTAGACAACGAAGGATGCGTATCGTACAAATATGTAACACAACACTTGTTAAAATTGCGAACTATCTTGGAAAACCTAGGATGTGTATCGAGAAATGTGTAACAACCTTATTAGTATTATGAATAAGATTTGCACTACACTTGTTAGAGTTATA